>QVNZ01003199.1:0-10537 GCA_014825645.1 Pseudomyrmex dendroicus
TCTCTCTCTCTCTCTCTCTCTCTCTCTCTCTCTCTCTCTCTCTCTCTCTCTCGAGGGAAGAAGAACTCAAAGACGTCGCGGCATAAGAAAACGAAAATAACCAATCGACGACTAATGGAATTCATGAGAAAATTCATGGAGAGAGAGAGAAAGAGAGAAGTGCGTTTCTCGGTCAGTAGCCGATCGAAAAATGTTATTCATTTGACTTTGTTTAATGAGAGAATATAAAAATATTTTAGCTTTCAATTTGTTAATGGAACAAATATTTTCGTACTAACGTGACACACACACAAAAGATATTTCCCTAGCAAATTTCCGTTGCGAGAGAGTGTCGTTCGACAAGTAAATTTGTCGCGTAAACAATTTGCACGCTTGGTGTTGCCCCTTCCTCTCCCCCTCGACGGCGTGTATTTGCTTTACCTCTCGTACACGCAGAAAAAAATTTCGCCGGAATAGCACAAGAAGGTTTTGGAGTTGCTGTACCAGCGAGAAAAATGTGCCGAGTCCGAATTTTTTGTTTTGTCAACAAAACATTGTTTCGTTGGCGAAGGTCAGAGGCTTGTCAAATGTTTCTTGCTGTAGGTCATGTATAGAGAGCAGCGAAACTTTTTTTTTTCCCCCGCGCAGAAACAACTACTACGTACGTATTGGAAACGGATATATAGACGCAGTTCTTTATCCGCGATATCTGGTCTATCGGCGAATGGCAGTGTGGGCGAATAAACGTTTACTTTCGACTTCATATCCATGTGCTTAGTATTCATGGTCCATATATGTATATATATATATATATAATATGCAGATTCGATATTAGCGATGCATACATCTCAAATGCGGAAAAGCGCCGATCTCTCTCTCTCTCTCTCTCTCTCTCTCTCTCTCTCTCTCTCTCTCCGCTTCTCTAAATTCAACGCGAAACGTCGAGATGATAATTCAATCGATATAATAACGTTTAATTGCGTAAAAAGTGCGTCACGTGAGTGTTTTTTCTTCGTTAAATGGCGGAAAAATGCAAAAGCGGATATCAGTTTGTGAAAGAATAAATATACGATTGATCGAATTTTTATCACGCTTTCCATCAAATCGCTTTCCAAATGTCGCAATCAATCAAGTGTCTAATTATTATTTAAAAAATTTACATTTTAATTTATTTCGATCGAAATTAGAGCCTGGTGCGATCTCGTCTTTGTTTTAATATTGTTCGGAAAATAGTGAGACGAGGATGTGAGATTTTCCTCTTCTTTTATTTATTTTTTTTTTTTTTTCGATTTTCGCAACAAATGTTTCGGATCCGTAATTGTAAAACAACAAGAGACTTAAAGGCTGTGTCCGGCCTCGCGCAACATATTCCTTCGCGACTCCTTGCGATCTCATATAAAACGCCCCCATATGTGTTTATTATCTCGGGGGAGGGGGGGCGGTTCGCGCGAATGTTTCGCCGCAGCGCCCATGTTTCATGCGATATGAATAATAATCTATGATGATGACTACATCGCTCGCACGCCTCACACGAGCGTGAGCTAACGCAGTTTCAACCGGACAATGTTGCGCCGACGCACATCGTAGTTTTCGACGTGTATATCTCGTTCGATTTTACAACATCGTGCGCGAGCGCGTGAATTGAAACTTATTTTTACGTTATTTGAAAAGAAAACATATCGGTTTTTCAAAATCTCTCTCTATATGCGCGAGCTTATATTCACGAATGTGTGTCTCGTCACACACATTTACTCGATATTCATTCGCAGCTGGAAGAAAGAATGATTCCAAGTGCTAATCGCGAAACAAAACGTGTCCAATTACAAATTCCACGACGAACCAACGACGGCGAAAAAGCTCGCGTGATGTTGGCTCCCGCTCGTTAGGAGAGGAGCGAGAGGCAAAAGTTACGCAAATATGTGCGAACAACGTGGGAGAGGGGAATGGGATGTAATTACAAGCGAGGGCGCGGATTACCTTCCGCGCGAGCTTCAGAGCCCTTTTGCAGCCGTAGGGCCAATCCTGCGGGCGAGCCGAACGTTCCGCCGCTCGTAAAAAAAAAAAAAAAGAAAGAAAAAAAAAGCGCTGCGAGTGTCTCAATTATCGTGCCATTTACGCGGAAATAAAAATTCCCTTCCTCGCGGGTCGACGATTTATCGCGCAATAAATAATGTTATTGCGCGTACCGTTGCGCGGAAACGTTCGGTTCGACATGTTTTATTCAACGGCCACTCACTAGTGTAGTCGGCAAAAGATCGAGGAAGCGTCGCGAATGTCGAAATCTTGGAGATAGAAAATCTTGGAAATAGAAAATTTTGTCGACGACGCGCGCGCGTCGGATTATTATATCATCATACATCTTCATGTTTCGTATTTATTGCATGAGGATATGTTTTATGCCTAAGTCGAGTCGAAATATCTCCCGCGCACGCGCGCGCGCGCGCAATTTATGGAATACAAGATTATTGATGTAATAATTTCACCGAGCGGCGTTTTATTTGTTTTTTTTTTTACATTTTAATGACCACGTATGTGTTATTCATTCGCTCTTGTCATCTTTTATTAATATCTGGAAAAAAGAACGAACGATACGTAAATAAAACACTTTCGCACAGACCTGTTTTCCCACATCTTAAAAAACTCGGATTAGTTTAAAACACACGAGCGCATAAATTTACTCCGCGAAAGACACAAACGTTTACATAAACTTCGAATCAAGTCTTGCGCGCAAAGAGAAGAATTTTACAGTTACATTTTGACGTTTTCTTTCAAATTCTCGCGTGACACAAAAACGCGATAAATTATTTCATTTAAAAAAAAAAAAAATATTCTTCGTAATTACTTCGTCGGAAAGTGTTTTATTTCGAACGTTTTTTCTCAAATCTCAATATTCACGAGTTTCCTCCAAATTGCCGATCGCGCGCACACACACACACACACACACACACACACACACACACACGCACGCACGCACGCACGCACGCACGCACGCACGCACGCACACGCACACACACCGCTTCACATTTTTCCGTAACTTTTAGAATGACGCCGCGATGCGAGATGTACATATACACACAGCTCGCATCGAGCATACCGTCCTACTTTAAAATGCAATATGCACAACGATAGTACCTCTCTCGTTGGGGTCGAGTGGACACTCGTTTCTCCCGTTTCGTTTTATTACTCACAGATACACATATCGATGATATCAAATTGTTCAACATATATCCAATGTATGTGGATTAGCAGATTAGCTCGTAGGGATTTCATCAAAATTCAAAGAACTCAGACACACCGTTGGAAAAACAATTTCGGTTTTGACTCAATGAAAGAAAAAAAAAGAAAGAGAGGCTTAAAATAGAAGAAAGCAATTTAAAACGATGAATAATAATTTCGATAATGCGGCGTGTAACACAGTGCTGATGTAGCTTTCAAAATTAAAATTATCGCGCGTCAATATCGACGACATTTCGTACTGCGCGCGGTAGTAAAAAAACAAAAAAGAAAAACGATACGCGATATTTCGATGCTGATTGCAATTTGCATCGAGACACAGGTTGCAAAATACCGCGACGTTTAAACGCGTGCTCGCTCGACCCTCTCGGTATATATCTCGTTCTCGGCAACATGCTGCGCCGGCGCTACGATATATTTATATATATATATATATATATATATATATGTATACCATATATCTAGACCCATTGTGTATTCGTATAATAATCAAAATTTGAAACAAGAAACGCAGCTGATGAACTTACTTGTTGTAGAGCACTATGTCGGGCCGCCATATGTGATCGGACGGCACATGCAGCATGTGAACTCCTCCGTACTCCTTCGGCTCCCATCGCAGTTTGTAGTCGTACCATGACTTGAAACAGCCAATATAACAAATAAACATATTATTAACATGCTTCCGTCGGGTTGTCAGAACGGTTACAAATGTTATACATGTTGAAAAATTATAATAAACAAACAAATAGGACGTGACCGATTGATATTCGCAATAATATATATATTTACGTAATAATTATTTGCCACGATCTCGTTACTACAATTGCATTTTGTTATTTCAGATTCTTTGATTACAGAATATTGTCGAAACAAATTTTTATATTAACCCTTCGCGGACAGACATGGGTCTCCCGGACCCACTCAAAAATTGCGCATCGGCGTCTCGAGTAAAAATTAATTTTTTAGACGCTTACATCTTCGAAACTACTAGAAAGTTTTTTAATTTGTTTTTTTATCGATGCAGAATTGTTCAAATTAAAAGAAAAAAAAATATCGATTTATTTTGCGGAGATATTTGATTTCAAGTCTCATAGACTCAGTCTGTCTGACTCGCAGGTCATTTTTGAGGTCTTCAACCCGCGAAGACAATCACGTTAAACTGCAATTGTGACGTCATCCCGATATAATTTCTATCTCCGTTTCTCGTTCTGTTTTTTTTTTTTTCTTTATTTTCCGGACCGAGTGTTGCCCCGAAGCCCACGTAATTTCTTATGATAATGATTTCTGCTGTTCTGTGTGAAGTAGTAAAAGCCATTCTCCCTGATGGTTAGCGTCTCGCGGGCTAAAAACCCGAGAGACAAGCATCAGTGCGGCGCATCACTTTCCCCCGCAAATATTTCCCGCCGGCGTTTTTCATGTGAAAAACCTTTTCTTTGTATGTGATTCGAGTGAGAATTTATTCTGCGCGACTGGTAAATATATATCCGAGAGAACAAGCTGCGCTCTTGCCGTCTGTCGTGTTTTCCACGTTTTCTTTCGACGTGCGAAGATCTCGCAAGGTGTTTCTCTCAAAAGTCTCTCCGAAGCAATAATTTTCCTTTGTGACAAATATTGTATTCTTGTGTAATTTTTTCGTGCGACTTTTGCTATATTCACGTGAAATCTCGAATTAATTTCGCCGCGTGTGATTCTTGTGACTCGAATCAAATGTTTGTCGGCTGCAACTTTTAAAAAACAGTTTCTCCACTCTTCGCAAAAAGAAATCGTGTTACGCAACTCGACACACGAGTCACGTAATATGTTTCTTACCACGAACACCGAAGTGTATGTACATGCGCAGTTACCGGACACGCGACCAAATAAACAGAATCGAAGTTATCCCACGAAGGCGTCAGTGAAAATTCGACGGTTCTTCAGCCTTTCATTCTTCTCGCCGACCTCACTCGGGAGGGGGAGGGGAGAAGGGTTGATTGCACATTGTCGCGCAAATCCTCATCGCATGATAACGCAAATACGTGACTTGCATATCCGCGACAATAGGAATATTAAATCTTTCAGATCTCGTGAGATGTGACTATGATGTGAGACAAAATGTGCCTGTCTCGCGGCTATTTACGCGTCTGTTACTCACATGACGTATCGGGACACGTATGCGCATATGACAGCCACTCTCTAATTACGCAAAACATTTATCTAGGTTACCTAAACACTCGACGACGCGTATACGGCTTCGGCTTATATTATGCATAGGCGTATGTCTACGGCTTCGGGGATTCGCTCTTATGTACCATCGACTATACAACCTATGGTTCAAGCATTATAGCTGGGTAATTAGGTGCTCGCACACTCACGGATCAATTATTTCGGCGCATCGAATATTCCGCCTTGACTTAAGCCGGTCGTAAAGTTTTAACGCGTGCAAATTTGAGTTGATTGAGATGCCTATCTGTTTGCACGAGATTCGATTACTTCTCCTGTACGAAACAAAAGATCTTTTGGACACGTTTCGGCGGATATTCGCAATCGAATCTTGCGTTTAATCCTTTAAGAGGACGCTGAACCGTCCTGTCTTATCATCCTACTTTGAATTATAGTTTTTAGATTTTTGTCGTACTTACTGCACAAATAAGAAAACGGTTCTTCAAATTAAAAGAAAATAGTCTAAAGACTTATTGCAGGCAATAAATATTTCTGAAACAAAAAAATTTTAGTTTTAAGTTTAGGTTAAGTTAGTCAATTGTTTTGATGACAAATTTCTTCGTTTCAGAAACATTTATTGCTTGCAGTGAGCCTTCAGACTATTTTCTTTTAATTTCGAGAACCGTTTTCTAATTTGTGCAGTAAGTACGACAAAAATCCGAAAACTGTATTCATAGTAAATTGATACAACAGAACGGTTCAGCATCCTCGTCGCGTGACAAGATAAAATAGCTCTAGCTGTGAAAATTGAAAGTTTTGCAAACAATGAAAAATGTATTTCTTTTGTTGGAGTAAAAAAATCAAACGGGCAATAACGTTTCGCATTTTCATCAAAACGTTGTTACATTCGACGCAAGTGAATTAACATTGCGCGAAATTGAAGTCATTTATTCTGCGAAAATTTTCGCATTTTCGATCTAATTATTTCTTCGCTTATCGTATTTTTGAATCACATGTTTGCTAGTGTACATGCCATTTTGGCGACTAAACTACATTTGAACGGTACAAAACATAATATCGTTAATAACATTTGTTATATTAATGAATTTTTGAACAATAAAATTGTATTTGTTTTTTTAAATAATTCAATTAGTATTTGCCATTTTGTTGTAATTAATTCAAATTCACAGTAGATTGTATTTACTCCGCGTTTGACGAGCATATATTAGCTTGATTTTAATTATGCAAGCAAATACACACTTGCACGAACAAAATTCTATCCCGTTAAAGGATTAAAATCGTCTTAAATTCATCTTTAGATAAATTCCGCAAATGAAACGACTCGCACACCATCCGAAGATAAACTCAAGACTATCTCAAATATAAAACCCGTCTGTGAATATCGGCCTTTATTAAAAAAAAAAAAAAAAAAAAAAAAAAAAAAGTTGTATTGTATTCGAACAATAGCGTCCTAATAAAGGCCTCCTCCCCGTCGTACGTCACATTTATGTCCGTCGTGTTTTACGCGCCATGCGTCTTCCCTTGCCAAACGTTTAGCGCGCGTTCCCGCGTTTGACATTCGTGCGCATATTATAAATTATTTCAACCTCCGCGTGTTAATATCCATCTACATATATATATGTATAGCCATTAATATATTTAAAGCACGGTTGGTACGCCTCGTTATACGGTTTGTGCATTTAGAGAGCTCGTATAGATTATGAAGCACGGGTGATTTATGGGCTCCAACATATATCCGGCCTCGTTAAGTAAATATTCATATTTCACACGCGTCACGTGTGTTGCACCTAGCGTGGTAAGCATTATTATATACATATATATATATATGCTGCCTGTGAGATCGTTGAGCGACGGTTTTATCATCCACGTTTTCGTGCCGATGTTACACGATTTTAACATCTTCGAGCAAACTGCTTTCGATCACAGAAAGTGTAATTACACCTCGGTTCGGCAAAACTATATCGGCGATTATTAAATCGCTGAAGTTGTTCGCTTTGCGAACCGAGAGAGGGCGAAGAGGTCATCAACCCCCATTGAGTCTATAATTTTCTGTCGCTCATCCCCGTCCTTTCGTTCCACGCGGAGCGTTTCAACTCGCTCGATTGCTCACGGACACGATTGCACCTACGCACGCACATACACGCGCGCGCGTCCGCGCGGGTAAGCACGCGCACATATTTTCCACTTACAAGAAGCAAACGGAAAGGGCGGAGGAAACATATGTGCCCGTCTAGTATACGCCGGAAAATATTGAAGCAGAAAATTGCGCGGGATTTCACGGAATCGTTGAAGATAGCGACGAAGTAGGTCTTCGAAAGGACAGTCTGAAGGTTGAAAAGACAAGGGAGAACAGCGGAAGGATGAGTCCGATGCTTCATAGTCTCTCGTCGAGCGAGACGTATCTGTTTCTCGCACAAGAAAGGCGTGAGAATCGATCGATTTCAAAATCCTCGAGCGAATATACGGCGAATATTGCGTGTCTCTGTGTGTGGAACATGTTCCCACGATATTTCCTCGATTATTTTATCAAATCCTGCGGCACGCGTAAAAATTGCATAATCAATCAATTAATGTGTTGTACACATAATTTCTGCTTATTATTGTTTATATTAATAAATGTAAAATAACATCATAAATTAATAATAATCCGGAACTTTAAAACGTTGCATAATATATATATATAATATATATACATATATGTTTTTTTTTTTATTGCGACATGCTCATTTCAAAGAGTAATTGAGTAATTTTTGTTTGGAGAAAAACGAGCGACAGCACGTCGTGTAACACCAACGCTTAAATCAAATCTTCGCACATTTTTCACCATTTATGTCACTGCTGTCCCAAAAATTAGCTAAACCAACCGACACCGCGCCTTGAAAAAGGGTAATGCAAAAAACTGAAAGCCCTATTTTTTTTTTTTTTTTTTTACCAGTCACATGTATATGTGCAAATATCAGTATTTTTTCGCACGAGAAAATAGACGGAAATCCAACTGCTGCTGCATCGGACGCGCTAAATGCGCTTTCCCAAAATTTTAACTAGAATCATTGTCACGCAACCCAGAAATGTGCGCGCGAAAAGTTCACAATAAAACACGCTGCATCATAAAATGCAATTATTGTATAATCTAAGTGCGTACTTCTCACGTGTACATTTTTTCAGATTAATTTTTTACAAGTCGATAAGGACCAGAAATTTATACATTTTGTCTTTGCTTAATTAAACGTTTTTTTTTTTTTAAATTAAGTAAATCTTGTTTCGTTGAAATTTAATATTCTTTATATGTGTAGTACGTATACAGTAACAAAAAAATGTTAATTTTAATTTTAGCGAACTTCCTGAAACAGTTTTTACACCTTCCAGAAGGTTCCATTTCAAATTTCAAATTAAATTAACTTATTCGTCATGTGTTACTTATTGACAAACTAATAATGTCAAGTAATTGACACGATATTTCACGTTTTGTTATTTTGACTTTGTGATGTGTGATGTATGTAAAATAACATATATAAAATAATTTAAAAAAACTACGGAAGAGTAGTTACAGTAACTCGTACAAAATGTACTTCAGAATGACATTTACTTTTTGTGTTGAATCAACACATGTTGCGTGTAAAATTAACACATAATTATTTTAAATTTGATTTTAGTAAATTTGATTATTTTGAGTCGAGAGTTCGTGATTATTTTAACATTTACTTCAACTGTTTTTTTTTTTTTTTTAATTGTTGAATCGACTTTGAGACATGTAGATTAATTGAAATAATTGTGTTAAAAGCACTCAAAAAAATAATATTTCTTTTTTAAGTGAAACGCACGAAATGTTAAATAAAGTTAAGTTGACATAAATCTAATATACGTGAAAAAACAATTAACACAGATGAAAATGTTACAAAAATAAAAACGTATCAGTCGCTATTACGTGTTAACGCATTCAAAGTGGACGACTTTGAATATTTCCATACAGATACTAAAAATGTATACACTTTTATTTATTCAATTAAAAGTGTTTTAAATTCAGTAAACAATCTTCGTTAAAATTTAATATTTTTTTTTATGTGTACACGTGTTGTGCATTAATATGCACCACACGTGTACACATAAAATGCGTTTAAAGTGGACGACGCGAATACTTAAGAGAAGTTGGTGTTGAACGTTGAATTTAATCGATATATTATTTTGGTTTCCCGGTGGAGCATGATAGGATCACTCGAAGGAGGGAACTGTGGAGAATCTCCTCTCTCGCGAGAGATGAAACTTCGTGAAAATTCGATTGCCCCGCGGCCGTTAATTAGCGGCCAATTATCGCGGTGAGTATCTGCAGATGGTGTGAGTTCCGTCGGGAATTTCTTCCAGACAGAATTCAATCAGGATAGCGAGAGGACTCTAAGAGGAATTTCAAGGTTTTTTTAGAAGATCGTTCGCAAATCGATAGAGATTTAGGCGATGGTAAAGTGGATTCATTCGGCGATTAAGCTAATCAATGTCAATCTCAACCGATCGGACTCAAAAAAAAAAAAAGCTGCTGACTTATACATAAGCGTATCAATTTCTATGCAGTTAGTTACAGATACGATAGAGTTAGTCGAGTTTAGAGGTAGGACTTGGAAAATATCTCAATAACTAAAGTGCGTATGTTGATGCCTGCGTAAGAAATCGCAAAGACGGAGACTGCTGCGTACGTTATCTGCGGGCAAATACAAGCGTTTTTTTTTTTTTTTTTGGTTTTTTGCGTCAAAAATAAAATTGTTAGATAAATAAGACGATGTCTTATCTTAACTGAGAAATTACCTCCGGTTTGGTGTGGAAACTCTAAATTACAATAAAAGCCACTGCAATTATAGTTAAATATCCTGATCAACCGTTATTTAAACTATTTTAAATTTAAAATTATTAAAATGTCTGCTTTTTCAGTCCGCATAATAATTATAGTGATAAAATCTGCGAAAGTTTTTTTTAACATCAATTATCATTGTATTTGTTCAACTTTATTGTTTGTTATTTTATTTATTAGCTTTTAGTTACGAAACAATATTTCAGCCAACTCGATACGAGACCACATGTTTCAAAGTTTAACCCTCAGGACCCACACCTCAAAAAACTCCCGTACAACCCATACTGGGTTAGCGTAACCCGGTAAGTTTCTCGAGTCCGTATCTTT
>QVNZ01003201.1:0-13134 GCA_014825645.1 Pseudomyrmex dendroicus
GACTATAATACGTGTAATTGTTTCCTAAAAACTTACAGATTTCAAGTGCATATCACATATTTGTATTCGTCAAGTAGAAATTCTATAATCAGAATACTTTAGTTATAAAATTGGGTATGTAATTTAGTTTCTTCTAGCGTTATGAGAACTTTTTAAATATTGCACTTATGTTTACAGTTTAATAATGAAGTGACGTTAATGATGTAATTACATATTTTGTTATTCATCAACTGTTGTATATCGTATCTGTAACATTTCTGCATTCTACCAATTGCAGAATTATTGGTTTATAAATAATTGTCGGTTATCAAGTTATTTATTACGCATGAAAAACATGAAGCGTGACGACCGACATTTTCGACACCTATGTCTTTTCTTCTATGATCAAAAGGAAACTGCCATTGACAATTTTAGAACTATGAAACAAACTTATTTAGGTTCTGCACCATCATGCCATGATACAGTCTACAGGTGGTTTCGCGAAATCAATTGTGGCACGTTTAACTTACAAGCAGATTTTCACTATAAACAGCCGACAACATTTACAGATGAAGAAATTTGTGATGTTGATTTATCAACTATTTACAGACGACTAAAAAAGATAGGCTAAAAATTACTAAACAAAAGAAAAAAGATTGACTTGGCTAGTCAACCCGTTGATCAACTAATTGACTTGGCTAGTCAAATTCGCAACACTTGCGTTTCACTGCTTACACGACGCAAGAAGCAGGAGCACTTTTTTGATCACGTTGTGACTAGAGATGAAAAAGTGTTACATTACAGGGTTCTTAATGAAACAGAAGCAAATACAAGTAATAAAGTTAAGTTCTACATGTGGTGGGATGATAAAGATGTTATATACTACGATCTGCTACAACCAAATGAAATTGTTTCTGGCAAATAGTTTCCAATGTTTGGGACGCATCGTGTCCCAACGTTTAAATACATTAAAGCAAAAATTAGACACTGAACGACCGCTAACAGCACACAAGAGATGTAAGATGATTCTGTTGCAGGATTCGTTTGCTCAGCTAGATATTTTGAAGTCTGTAAAAGACCAGATATTGGAATTTGGATGGGAAATCTGACCCTACCCCGCGTCTTCTCTTGACATTGTTCCATCTGATTATAACTTTTTCTCAGAACTGGAAGACTATCTTAAACCCATAGTCTTTCAAACTTTCATGAACGTCAAATATTATATCAAAGATTGGATTTTTTACCTAGATAATAGTCAGTTTTTTTTTTGGAATTCACTCAGTGCCAAAAAAATGGAGAAAATGTGTAGAAAATGAGGGAAAATGTTGTGATTGAATACAAGGTATTATTTTTTTAATGTTTTTTTTAGCAAAAATTTAAAAATAAGGATAATAGTACAAGTAGTTATATCGACGATTTGTATTTTGTTATATATAGGTATCGTCGCTAGTTTTGTTTTTAATTTTGTTTTAATTTCACCGAATCGAATCTTTTCTAGTGATTTAGTCCAATTCGCCACATTGCTTGATAGTAATGATTCTTAGCAAAGACAACGCCATGGCAATTGTCATGCCCGCTCTAGATCTGTCTTTCGAAATGGCGCTTTTGGGCACGAATGTATGCAAGTGAGAATTGTATAGAACCATGTTCCAAATAATTGTCTTTCTTAAGATGCTTTTATATTACCGTCAATGTGATGTTTATTGACACTTTAATATCTTAAAATGCAGGACGATATGTTTTTTATTATAGATATTTTATATGTATGGTTTTGTTTGTTGAAATCTTTTTGTATCACACAATGTGCTACATTTATCACTTATTTGCTACAAACAGTCTTTATACATTCTCTATACATTCTTTATTTCTTTGCACTAGTCAACAAAGATTTTTGTTGTATGTAACTTTTTTATAACTTTTTTCATGTTATATAATAATATTATGTATCACACAATTCAAACAATGTAATATCGATAATTGTAGAAATGATACACTACTTCAATATGTAAAATAATTTCAAGAAGAAGACTTTTGTTTTTAAGCATAAACGGAGATATACATTGTATGTAGAGTAAACATGATAAAATGTAATGTAACATGCATTGTATAATCTAGATTTTGTAAAATAATAATTTTAATATTATTAGTTTATTATTAAATAAGCAGAATATTTAGTATTCAAAGTGTAATTATATGATGTTTTTCTAGTATTGGTAGTTTTGCAATGATCATTGCCAAGAGACGAATATTAAAATGTAATAAAACAATAATAGAAATAATAATAAAATAATATTAAAGACAAGAAGATTAATACAAAAAAAAAGAATAGTAACATAGTTTTCAGATCTAATGAGAAAATAAAATAATTCTCGATAAGAGAGAGAGAGAGAGAGAGAGAGGAAGAGAGAGAGAAATCTAATTTCTTGCGTATTTGATATTTCTGATATTATATTATAAATAATAGGTATTTAGTATTCTACAATTGTATATACATTGTACGTGTGATTTGTGCATTCTAAGCTTCACAAAACGGTGTAACATCGCAAAATACTGTGCAGTATTCACGATGCATTAGAAGCGATAGTAATCGCCGATAGTAATCGCGCGATTTTATATTAGGCCATATCGCGCATTTACGACACGTGCAATGTCGGCTCAAATATACGATGTTCTGTTTATCGCTCGTAAATAATTGTCGGTCAGAGTTTGTGGCAGTTTACGTTTCACGGCCGTTACAGTGTCGCGCTTGTTGAACTTTTATCGTGAATCGTTCGTAAAAAAAACAAATTCGGCAAACTGTCAGTAACCAGTTTCGACGGTAATATTATTAGAATATTAGAATTATAATAAATAAAACAAACAAGAATATACGCGTGTCAGTATGTCGGTGTAATAAAATAATTTGGAAGAGAAATATACAGCACTTAGATAAACTCTCGAGACGACGACGTGAATATATTCGTTTAAAAACAGCGATGATATTGCTCCGTAAAATACGCTTAAAATTTACACGCGACCGACCGTATTTTGTTCTTTCGCCGGATATATCCCGCGGTATTTTCTCTCTCTCTCTCTCTCGAAATAAATAACCGCGTTCCGGCATTGTGTCGAGATTCGGTGAGGAAAAGGAGCTTGTGCGCGAGTCTAGTTTTCCGAAGGAAATTAAATCGTGCGGCAAATGTGAGAGCAAACTCCCCGATCGCATTGCGAACACGGCCGCGAGGCAAATTAACGTAACGACGTTATGGCGCACATGTACTGATTACAAGCGCGGAATATAGTCTTCGTTAAGCTCGCATAAACAGGGGGATGGCTTTGCGTATATTTACGACGTCGAGGTGAATTCGTTACCTTTACAATTGTTCTTTTTACCGGTAACAAAAATACAACGCGCTCGCGCGCGCGCGCGCGACTTTGCGCATTCGCAATATAACACTCGGGGATCAAACGCATTAAACGCGACACTGCTATCGATCCTTTCTGAAGCGCGCGACATTAAACAGCTTTAACACAGTGTGTCGGATTATTTGACGCCGCACGGTTTCGAATTAATTTCCGCGAAATTCCGTCTCGTGTGTCTTTTCGCTAAATATTACAGAATACTAGTCGTGTTCTATGACTGGTAGCGATACAGAGTCACGAAATCACTTAAATTTACGAGCATTGCATAAAATTTAATAACGTCGGACTCTGCTATGCTAATAGCCAGATGTTCTGAAGGAATCGGTATTCTTAGCAATTTAATCTCATTTGCGAACGTCGCACTCTTGTGTGTAAATGATTCCTCGCTGTGTCCGCGAAACTTTAAGTTTTATGGAAATTTCAAGTTAGTCACGCCAACATGTACTTTACTCGTCGTTGGTACACAAGTAGAACGACTTCGAAATCGTTTTAATTAAATAAGAAGATTTAATATGCTTATGTAGGCGCTTCTTTCAAATGTTTATTTTTCACTATGCGACGCTCGTAAAACTTCAAAGTAAGGAAAAAATTTCAACATATAGAGCGTCTGAAAAATTTTGACAGCCGAAGATAGATTGATTCAATTTGAACAAGAGTCATTACACATTTTGCAAAATTCATAACATTTATTAAATTCATAACATTTATTAAGGTATTAATTATGAGTCATTAATTATAAGTTATTATTTTCTGAAAATCATATACAGCTACTGCGTCCGGACATTGCTTCCCACGCGCTCATTGGCTCACATTAATTAATAACTCAATAAAAATATTGCAAAATGTTAAATAATTTTTTAGTTCAAATTGATCCAATTTATTTTCGGTTTTGTCACAATTGTTCTGTATATTATATTTAAAAATATATTATACGTTTGATTTAATTACATATTTAAAAAAATATTGTTTATTAAAGTAGTCAAAAATAATAAATTGATAAATCTCCGTATTATTTTTATTTCTTCTATATTGTGTTTTCACTACATATTCCAAATTGTCTCGATCAATGCGAGTGTTTCTCTCTCGTCTCGGCGTCTCGCTCTCGGTACAATTATCCTTTCGGACTCGAGTCGCTGCGAGTTTGTGTTCGAAATTCGCGTAGCAAGACGTTCCCGTCATTATCACGGCGCACAGCGATATCTGTGTCGCCGCAGGCGGAGATAGTAACTGATAATGTTACGCATTTAGCGGGTCGATCCGCAACGTGTTTCTAGGCTCTTTATCGAAGTGCAGTCTGCGCATCTCCCCCGGGCGGTATTACCGGCGAGAAGAGAAGCCGTATCCGAATACATACATACGTTCTCGGATTAACGTATTGTTCGCCGTCGCGAATTATCCAACGCGATTCGTTGCTCTAATCCTTCTCGAGGATTCGAACAACGTCATTCGGAAACGGATATCTCTGTCTCGTTGTTGCACCGCACATTTTCCTCGATACCATCGACAGATTCATCGGCAATATAGTTTGCGTTTTCTTCTTAACTGCCGGTTAATCGTCGATCGTAAATGCTAATATCAGTAGTAATTACAATGTCGTTTCACATTCCGGATTTTAGAATCGGATGAGTTAATAAATAATCAATTGTCTGATTTACGCTGTAGACAAAACTTCGATTGTGTTTCTGCGAACAATAGGTCGTCGTATATGTGCGCATTAATCATAGAAAAATATTTAGAAATCATTAAGTACTTAAGCATTACATTAATAGCGCATTGTTTTTGTCTTTGTTTTTTTTAATGTGTGTGACGGTTTCTGATTTAAACAAAAACGAAAGATTAATTTCCCGTGGTTTCTGCAAAATGTGCAAGGCGCATAAAATTTATTAAAATTTCTCATAAAAAAAAACTGTCTTCAGTATGCAATGGTTGGACCGTAATCTCGTTCTTAATTGCCGACTTCGAGTTTAAAAATGGCCCTCTATTTGTCTGCAACATTCTCCTCGCAATATCGACAGTGCCAGCGGCGGATGGTTTAAATTCTTCTCGATTAAGAGTTATGGCGCGGTAAAGCGGAATTAATTCGTGCCGCGTGTATATCGCATAATTAATTACCTGCCGTATCTCTCTTTTCGTTCTTCTCTCTCTCTCTCTCTCTCTCTCTTTCCTCCTATATATACCCCTTTCCTCTGCAGCGATCCCCTGCACGCAAAGTGGATCTCCGCCGCTGCGATTCGTTTCTTACGTTAACGGCGCGCCATTTAGCCTCTCGAAACTCAGATGTACGACGGGAGATAGTTTCGTTTAAGCCGGAATTCCAGGTCGAGCTCTCTATGGGACGTGCGGGGAATCGAATTAGAAAGCCCGTTTGAGAAAGAAACGCGTCTGAAATATCTAAAAGCGTAATTATTCCGCGTCCATCTGCGCACGGAGTGTCTCACAGAGGAAACGCGCCGGCTCTCGTTTAACACGAGGAATATTACACGTACAAAGAGCGAACGAAGTAGAAGAAGAAGAAGAAGAAGAACGTTAATACTGTGTCGGCGTGTTATAACACTTGAGTAATCGCAGGAATAAGTAAAATTCAAAGTGAGACTTCAAATTTAGAAGCTCTTGTTTTTTGGAAAACAAAAAGAAAACGAAATATATTCGTCCGTAGTTTTATTTTCGAAGAATCGACACATCAAATATAAAGCGCATTAAAAATAAACCTTTCCACAAGAGCTATACTGGTCGCAAATAGCTTGTACGGAGACAGTCTGTGAAATATATTTCTGGCTCAAGTTTTTGATATTTAAATAAATATTTCGTTTGCAAAAAGGTTGCTTTGTCTCGGAGTGTCCTGTCATTCGCAGAACACTTTCGTGCATTTGCTTCTCTTTCTAATTAGGATCTTTATATAAACGCGTTGTGTAAAAGTTCGCAGGCAGCAACCGCGTTTCACTCATTCGCAGTCTACTTGTATCAATATCACTGTCGCAAAACTGTCCCGTCATTTGTCATCTGGCCGTGATAAACGGAGTCCGAAATACGATTCATCATCTATACCGCCTGCCGCGCCCAAGATCGTTACGGAAAAACGTTCTATTCAATCGCTCCGAGTACTCGTTAACTGAGCATGACGTTCTTTTATCCTGTCCAAGTTTCGTTCGATAAAGAACATTTGGTGAAACGACTTTTTCAGAGATAAAGGAAAAGATAAAAATATATTTCAAATATATTCAAGTGCTTTTTATATAAATACTTTATATTTTTTATGTAAAAAAATAATGTAAATTTATTTTATAAATTTGCGCACAGTGCAATATAATAATTTTAATATTTTTCTTACAAAATCATGTCTTTTATGCAACAAATTTATAAGGAAACTTTTATTACAATTTTTTAATTACTTGAAAACCATTAAAAATTGAAAAAACTGTTTTTAGTTTGACGGTCTCGTTTCTACGAAAATCGTGTATTTGCATATATTCAAAAGTCGGAAGGTCCGCGCGCGATAACATCCGAAGATTGTGTGTAATTATTACATCTCCCGGGAAACGTTCGGATATTTCGCGCCTTATTCGAGACAGTGAAAATGTTCGGGTCGTAAACCGCGCGAAATTATATGGCTCTTTTATTTAATTATTGATAGCGCGCGGGAGTATTAACATAATAAACCCGCGATATTATTCAACATCCGTTCTTTTTACGGCATATAAAAATACTCATCGATACTCGCCGGTGAAAACGACGTAGTGACATTTTTTTTTGTTCGCCTACACGTATCTCGGTTTTCCATAAATATTTGTCCGAGTTTATTAAAATTTCCATACACTGAAGAAAGGAGAGAAACATGATATAGAGTTTTTTTTCACCAAAAATGTTATTATGTTTTTTTTTTTTTTTTTTATTTGAAAATAAGTCTTTTGTGAAACGAAAGTGTTTTTGATGTTTCGCGATATATTGCATTTGTCTGAGTTTATTAAAAGTTTCGACATGTTGAGGGAAAGGGAGAAACAGAGAGATAGATTTTTTTTTTTAATAAAAAAATGTCGCTACGTATTTTTATAATATTTGAAAAATAAGTCTGTTGCGAAACGGAAAAATGTTTTTGATGTTTTGCGATACAACACTATATACACTATAATTCGTGCCTTCGAGCTAAGTACTTTTCATCGGATGTGAACGATATATTTAAATAAAATACAAAAACAAAAAACAATACAGATATAAATAACACACACTTCACTTGAAGCTCGGCGACATTCCAGTTGTTGCAAGTGACCGCAATCGCAAAAAGCGTCAAAATGTTTTCCGCCATGCGAATGCCCATTTTATGGTCAATTGCAGCGTGCGCGGTCGGCAATACATCTTTCAGGAACATCACGAGAGAGTTTGAGCAAAATTTTATTCTGAAAAATACTTTCATTGCGGGATGAAAATATAGATATTTTTTTGTTTTTTTTTTACGGTTCTATTGGAACCACACAACGACGATCTATCAAATATTGAAAGAATCCCAGAGTTCTGTGTGCGCGCCGCGCGCGCTGTCACGTACGAGTCGTTTCGACTTTTATATTTGGCGAAAATGCGAAATAAGTGTTGTCGTCATATCGTCGCGAATAGTATCGAGGAAAGTGAGAGAGCGCGCGGCGAAAAGATATTCGGAGATTGTGGAGCCGATGACCGGGAAGGAGGGACAGAAAAGTGTTGAAAACGTGCACCTCGTAAATCGACTTTTCACGACGCGTGACCGTTGACAGAACGCGACGGATAAGCCGTTGCGGATAACGCAGACAGACGAGAGTCGCACACGAACGCGAAAAGAGCGAACGTCGAACTCGCATCGAACGTGACCGTCGTCTCGCCGGTACGCTTCTCTCTCTCTCTCTCTCCCCGTCGGAATCACGTTCTCGTGAGGAAAATTTCGAAACGAGCTTTCGATATCTCGGCGCGAGACGATCTGTTCGAGCAGCGATGGAGCTTTGTTCGATCAATTTGAATGAACTGATAACGTGACGCTCTTTCGACGTTTCGTCACGAGGGATCATACGTCGAGGGGAGAAATTGGATGATAAAATATATTCCAATATTTACATATAAAAATTTTTTTGAGAAATGTTTCTCTAAAATTATTCTCTTCTGATAAAAACTACATTTCTCACAGATAATTCGCGCGATATCTCATTTTTAGACAAATGAAGCGCTCCGTTGTTTCAAGTTCTGGAAATAAATTTCCAGTTTCATTAAATTTGCGGTCGCCGCGCTTTGTCTCTCGCGGAATGTGTATATAATTCAGCTGTGACTCGCGTGAGAGTATCACGTGTAAACCTCTCCCGCCCTCTCGTGCGCGCGTATATGCCACGCGGATTGCCTTATTATCTCGCCGCCGGTCATCCATTCTGGAAATGAGTGCATACGGGGGCGCTGGCTTGTAAACACTCGGGGCGATAGTCACCACGCGAGATGCGAGCGGGGAATGCGCGCCATGGAGACTGCCGCGCGATAAATGTTGCTTTTTCGCGATCGAATGTACAAGTTACATCGCCGCGGGAACGAGTAAACGAAGAGCAGCGCGCGCGGGTCGACGAACGGTCCGCGCGATGCGAAATTTTCCACGAAATAAGGTAAACCAGATCCCACGCGTGTGTGTGTGTGTGTGTGTGTGCGTGCGTGCGTGCGTGTAAAACGTCGGCAACAAAAACTACGAAATTATACGGAAGATTTAAACGTAAAAAAAAAAAAGATAAAACGCGGTTGTAAATTTAAAAAGATATGCATAAATAAAACCCATTAACCTCATTAATTTTAAATTTAAGTGAAATTCTACGTTTAAAAAGTTTCACGTTCAAGAGTCTCTTGCGTTTCTTTTTTTTTTTTTTTTTTTTTTTTTTTTTTTTTTAATGGAAATCTCGTTATCGCGCATAAACGCGGGGAACCGATGCAATTAGGAACTCGTAAACTCGAAGAGTGGTCGATAACTTTCACGGCCCGTCATATGTCATTGTAACGGAGCTCCTGGAAACTGGATCCTCCTGGTATATATCTACCAGTATACTACCAGTTGGGCGAAGACAAGATGGAAATAGACGCGTGTGTTTAGTTAGAGCACCGTTTACGGTTGGCAATGATCGGGAACGTAAGCGGTTAATGGAAACTACAGCGAAAGCTATTTGAATTCTCGTTTCCCCCGTGTGTTGCATCGCATTCGCGCGATATATATGCGCTATACGCGCGTTTCTGCGAAATGTCAGTTCTGACATGTGTTTTCGTTTCCGCAACCAGAAGTTTAGAAACACTTGCGCGCGAGTAAAACGAAACAAAAGAAAACAAAACAATTTTGCGCGTCATCGTGACGCGTTTATTGCAAAATGACGGTTGTTTTAAAACGCATCGCGAACGACGCGCGTTCGCGAGTTTACATTTACTCGCTAAAGTAATTCGATGAAAATTACACAGTTTCAGCGACGTGGAGGGGAAGGGAGTAAACTTGGACACAGTGTGGACAGCTGAATTAAATTTAATTAGACTTGAATGTAAATTGGACTTGCATTGTAAGTCGGGCTTTCTCTAATTAAATTTTATTACTAATTTTAATTTCGAAAACTCGCAACCTCTCGACTCGCGCGGTATTTCTCTTGCAAAAACTTTTCACCGAGACAAGATTGACTGTAGATTATTCATGAACATCTCCATCTCCCGTTGATTTTTTCCCCCCGTCTTTTTTTGTAAATAATGTTCTAACCGCGAAGAGCGCCGACAAATACATCCGACGACGATATACAGCTAATAATAATAATACATGAGCGCGGTATAAGCGAACGCGGTTCTATTTTGCATATATTCGAATTCGCACGGCTCTTTTGGACCTCCGTTTTTCACGGACGGGGGGATGAAGATGATTCGAGAGGAAGAGAAGAGTAGTCGAAGGGGAATGGGGGAGAGAGAGATGACGACTGGGAATGCATGTACGCGAATGCAATACGATTGACAATAAACGCCGATCCGTCGCGTAGCGGCGCGTCCCCGCGCGTGCTGTACGCGGAAAATCGCGCACAAAGGCTCGTTGATCCCCTCGCCCCGCCCGTTCTCTCGTCCGCGATGGCGGAACGAAATCGATTACACCGATGAACGCTGCCGGAACTACTCACCGCGAGCTAAACGCGATGGAAACGCGGAATCCCCTTGTTGAAATTGTGAAATTAGGGGTGTGTGGGACGGGCAGAAGCGATTTGCACGAACGTCGATCGAATTAGACATCGCGACATTGCAAAAACTTCCACTTTGTCGAGAGTGGAACCGGGTCGGAAACTGGATCGGAAATTTTTTTCAAGTCTTTTAGTCTTTCTTTCTGGATTTTTTTTTTAAACGCTGCTGGGGAACTGTTTCATTATTGTCAATATATACGCCGCGACTCTTGGCTATCGTGTATTGGACTTTTCCATTTTTTTTCGCGGAAATTCTCGCACCGCGTACGTGCGCTTCGCCGAAACAACGACAAATATCACAAAAAAAAGAATGAAAAAAGACAAAAAAAAAAAAAAAAAAAAAAAATCAAATCGAGCCCGTCGAAAAACCTGTTTGCGACGTACCTATAGACGATGGTTATGTCGACACTTTTGAAGAGAGATGTGCGCTTTTTTTAATTGAATATATATTCTCTCTTTTCATTTTGATTCTCGCGAGCGTAGGAAAATACGACGGCGGAAAAAAGCGTCAAAAAATATAATAGTAAATAAAAATATAAGTAATTGAATTTTTATCAATGCTTTTAATGCATACATTTCATTTCATCAGTTTTATTAAAATATTTATTAATGATACGCATATAACTTGGTCGCCGGGAGTCTGCTAAATATATTCGTTATATCATTTCATTCCTTAAATTCTGCAAATTTTTATTTATTAATTGTCGTAATGTAACAACAGGAATTTAATAATATTTGCAGATAAATGTAAAATAAATTTTTTACGTTCTCTATGTATTTATATACATAGTAATTTTAACAATGTTTGCACATATATTCTGAAATTGATAATGAGTTTTCATATATGAGAATAATTAGTATAAATCGAGGATTATAAAATTCATTATTTAAATTGACAAATAATTTATACATGTATGTATATATATATATATATATATATATATTTCTCTCTCTCACACACATACATACACTCTCTCTTTATTTCATTATGGAGAACGTTTAATCTTTTGTGTGGCTAATAGGATCGAAAGGGTTTATAGCTTGTTGGAAGTCGCAACATAGACAATGAGTAATGTGCCGGCATTAGCGCGTTCGCCAAAATGGTGATCACGTCACGCAGATAATGATGCCATTCGATACAATACGTCGTATGAACGTCTGTCTATTTTACAGCGGGTATCCGTTTACACGGTGAAATTGCCGCATTAACTGCGAATTTGCCACTCCATTTGTTCGTCTCTCGACGGATGTGAAGTGGAAGATTTTATAAAGAAGAAGAAGATTTACTCGCGCCTGCGAAACATACATCTGGAAATATTTTTCTCGTGTCATATGATTCTTGATCGGTCGAAATAGCGCAAATATCATCTCGCGTATAAAGTTTCAAACTTTCAAACTCGAACGCAACGCGAATAGTTTAAACATATTGTTAATATTTCATCTGCAATTTTTTTTTTATTCATGTGCAATAGTTGCAATACGCGGAGAAAGGAATAACCGCGTCGAACGTTATTCTCGTCAAAGTTGTAGATAAAAAAGAATCGTTCGGCTTTGAAAAACCTTCCCGTCTCGACACAAGAAACGGTATAGTCGCGAAAAACCGATGGCGGGATAAGTGCGATCTTTATGAGCGCGATTAAGGGTTTTAATCGAGGGCGAGATCGAGCGTCGAAATTAACGTCGAACTTGAAAAGGCGAGCGGCTTCGTGATTATCACGGGCTTTCTGACCGAGAGGCGCCGATCGTTACTCCCGACAGAGAGACTACCAGAGAGACTTAGAACGAGGGATGTATCCCTCGGCTCTCACGAGGGATACATCCTGCGACCCTCTCGAGCGAGTGACACGCGGGACGGAAGAATCGGTTGAAAAAAAATCCCAGATTGATTGGAGACACTCTGTTTCCGGCCTGTCGGCGTGATCCCCGCACCGGTCGCCGTTATCGTCCTTCGTTCGTCTTCCTGAAGCCCGAAATCCCTCGTCGGTCCCGGAGGTCGAGAGAGACGGACGACCGCGCTGAAAAGACAAGGGCGGGGGAGGGAGTCCCCGTTCGTTGGCGACGCGAGATTAAATCGCAGGTAAATCCCCGGACACGCTTTATATCCAGCTCGTTCCGGTATCCGTCGATTGACCAGGGTCATCGGGAACACCTTCGATCTCTGCGATTCCAAATGGAATTCTTTCGCCCGAAACGGGAGAAACTCGCGTTTTTTTTTTTTTTTTTTGCAGCGGTAACATCTCTCTCTCCGTGCGTTTGACGCACGGCAATCGATCGATGTAGATATCGTATCACCCGCCGGCTATACCGTCGTACTTTCCCCTTTCCGCTATCTTTCGCGTTACACACCTCGGCGTGAAATTCGTTACATTGTGACGTCGAACGGCTATTTATCGGCGATTATCGAACGCGCGCGTGAACGCGACAAGAGAAACTTTCTCATCCCCCGGGAAATCGCGAGAATCGATGAAAAAATCGATGTTGGAACAGTTGGCGGTGCGTGTATTTTGTTGTACAACCAAGTTGATAACTATTCTCGAAGAAACGAGAGTTACTTTCCTTCCAGAGA
>QVNZ01003347.1:0-10813 GCA_014825645.1 Pseudomyrmex dendroicus
TAAGGGAGAAATTGCCAAACTGCTTCTAAAGAGAGGAGCTAATGTAAATGCTCAAACTAAAAATAGTATAACAACCCTTCATGCTGCTACTTACAAAGGATATGTAAAAGTCGTTGAAGCTCTTTTAGAACATAATGCAGATGTTAATTCCGTAATTGAAAGTGATATAACACCACTCCATCTATCTGCCCAAAAAAGCAATGAAGTAATTAGGAAAATGTTTTTGAATAAAGGAGCTAATGTAAATGCTAAGCAAATAGCTAGAAAAACTGCACTTCATATTGCAACTCAACAAGGTCATAAGGAGGTTGTAGAGGTATTGCTAAAATGCGGTGCCAAAATTGATTCTAAAGTAGATGGAAGTGACATAACACCACTCCACATTGCTGCTCAAGAAGGTTATCTAGAAATTGTTGAGGTTCTCTTAAAATTTGATGCCGGCATTGATTCTAGAGATAAATATGGTAGAACAGCGCTTCACATTGCTTGTGAGAACAAGCATATACAAACCGTTATTGCTCTTCTAGAACACGGTTCTGATATAAATATTATAAATAAAAACAATGATACACCGCTTGACGTTGCTATGGCTGATATCAGTTTATTTTCTAATAGAGTAGTTTATCATTACGATTCTAACAACAATTTTTTTGATTCTTATCGTGGCATTCTTAGTAGTAAAGAAATTGCTGAGATTCTTAAACAGCATATAGTTAAGATGAAAACTGCAAATTCATATGTAAGTAAAAAAAACTTACTGTCAATCAGTAGCAAGTATGAAATAAGACATTTTCAGGATAAATGTGAGAAAGAAGTAGCAATCATGAACAGTGAGAAAATTAGTAATACTAACATTTCATTTTATGATATCTTAACGAAAGATAAAAATTCATTAGCAACATATATGAGGAATGAAAATATAGTGCAGGTTTTAAAATCAGATGATTATAAAACAAAATTTCCAATATACGCTAGCATGGTAGAAAATAATTTCAGAAAAGGTATGAAAAGAAAAGAGTTGCTGGAACAAGGCAATAAAACTTTTCATTTTCTCTTTAACAACTCTTCTGAGTTATCATATTACTGTATTGAAAAAATATTTAGTTACCTAAGTGATGAAGACTTAAGAATTTTAATCGTTGCTTGTAAGCCTCCTACTGTCAGTAGTCCTAATACTGATTTTAATGATGTAGCACTTACCTCAAATATATCTCAAATATATCAAAAGTATCATGCGTTTAAGTTTAGGAAGACTAGCAGAACGAATTACTTTACAATACATTAAGTAACAGCTCTAGTAATTGACATAGCATCGTTAGTAGCACGTTAGTAGCAAAACGTTTCCGCAACGGGTTTTCCAAAACTTAACAACATTTCGTTAAAAGTCTCTAAAACATCGTAGTAACGTAGCGGGAACGTCGAAATGTCCGCTTTTTAAGTTGCAATCCGAATTCGTAGAAATGTATAAAAAACGATGCTCGATAAGTTGAAAAGTTTTTAATGTTTAACACATTGACTGCTACGGTACTTTTTAGGATTCCGGTGAAAAAAGCCAATTTAATTTAATCATATATTATTAATATAATCATATTATTATTATATTATTAAAAACTCTAATTATAGTACATAGTAATTATCAAAAAGTATATAGAATGTGTTTTTTTGAAAAAGATCTTGGGAATTATCTCGTAGTTGGCGTCTTAGGCAATAACGCAAACTACAAGTTATCTCGTAGTTGGCAGTCAACGTGTTAATTTTTTATAAATTTTTTAAACATTGTAAAATACATTTTTTAAACCATGCAGGGTTTGCCTGCTTAACCATTTTCCAGGAAAGAGATTAAGGTGATTAATTAATTAATTACTCCTTTCTAGAGAATATCCTTTTGTTTTAACTGCATGGTTTCAAGAATGTATTATTTTACAATGTTTATAAAAAATGAAACATTAAAAACTGTGCAACTTTCGGGCATCGTTTCTTATACGTTTTTACGAACTCAGATCGCAACTTAGAAAGCAGACATTTTGACGTTCCCGCTACGTTACTACGACGTTTTAGAGACTTTTAACGAAACGTTGCTAAGTGTCGGAAAACCCGTTGAGGAAACGTTTGTGCTAACGATGCTATGTGGCAATTTAAAGATTATTTTAAAGGTTTTATCTTATTTTTTTAAAAGTTTTCCTAACGTTTATATTTTCTTAAATGTGTTCTTTTATGTTGAATCCAAAAAGAACTATGGGACTGTTTTATATCTTCCACGTTTTCAAGCTTTGTATCAGGTTTTATAACATTGTACAACGCAAAACCTATATACTATAATCAAACTTCCACAACTGCTACTGTGACATTTAAGTGATTTTTAAGGCATCGAATTCAACACTACACATTAATAATGCTATACCAGCAATACCGGCAAGGATTGTTTGTTTTTACGTGATACGTTGTTTTTCGATAATATTCTTTCATGAACAGAGTATAACACTTGTAATTGCATTTATTAAATTTAAAAAATAAATTTAGATTGGAAATCTTTAAATTAATTTTTGTTTCCATCACATATATATATTTTCCTTATATGTAGATTTTTTGTTATATATTATATTAACAATATAACATGTCTAGAAACAAAAAAAAAACTGTGCTGTATGTGCGGTGTATAAAAAATGCATAATCAATGTTTTAAACTAAATTATACAATAATTTATTCTATCTGTATTATTTCATCGATATCCGAATCCAAATCGGAATACTTCAATTTATTTTTGCGAGAAGCACTATTTTTATCTTTCAGAGTTCGTGGAGCGGGTTGCGGGAATGCACTGTCCGAAGTTTTTGGACTGATAAACTTATATATAGAGGTTTCTGAGATTTAAGACTTCATATGCTGATTACTCAAATTATAGTTTGTAAAATTTTGAGAACTTGAAGTAGATCGAAAGATAGTTTTAACTGATCCTACGAGTGGTTTCCTTGCTATACTCAGCTAGAAAAAGGTCCTATGTAACAATAATGTTTCCCAAGTTGTTTCATTATATTTTTACACATAAAAAAACCAAATACGAGATGACAATTTATCCTGTATCTGTTCCTGTATCTGTTTCCTTTCTTCGATATTTCTGCAATTTTGTCTCTTTGTGAAGTTTTTAAAACAATGTTACTTGCTCAAAGAGCACTTTTCCTTTTGCACGTGTATTCTCTTCTTTTAAGAAAGCTTGTTAAAAATATAACATGAATTAATTGCATATTTTAATATGTAAAATATATAGAAGTGATCAATAATTATATATAATGTTTAAATGTATATGTAAAATTCTCTCTCTTAGTACCTTAAGAGGGTACTGGAGTCCGGCCTGTAAACTGGATAGAGATCTGTAAACCGACGTTTTAAAAACCTAAAGTTTTCTAATTTCTGAGTTTATTTACTGTATTACATGAAAAATGCTTCTACAAAGAAATATAAACAACTATTTAGTGTTTTTGAAAATAGTATATAATGCTCTTTTAAGCTCTTTTTTGTATTCGCAATGATAGCATATGATAGCAGAGAGAAGCCTGAGAGCGGCCATGCCATTGTAGTTTCTTACGACGGTTTCAGCCGTTGGTTTTAGCCGTATTTCCACAAAAGTGGAACGATTGGCTGATTTGACTCTGCAATTGGTCAATTCCACGAGATCTTGCGACTTGCGTTTAATGTAGAACGACCTTTGAGTTCCACTTTTGTGGAAATATGGCTAAAACCAGCGGCTGAAACCGTCGTAAGGGCCACTGCACATCAACAAATTTTAGTTGTAACCGTAAGGTCGTAAGCAATTCAACCAATTACAGACCAGTATTACTTCACATTAGCTAGAATGCTGGCTTGTGATTAGTCAATTTGCTTACAACCTTACGACTACGACTAAAATTTTGTCACGTGCAAAGGCCCTAAAACTACAATGGCATGGCCGCTCTCAGGCTTCTCTCTGGTGTTACACAGTGTCGCCTGTGTACGTAGGAAAGCACCCTATATGTACAGAGAAGTGCACCATATTGTGCTGTGTGAGGGTAAGTATTTTTACTACCGCGCGCTGTTCTCCGCTAGCGGTCCGAATAAAATAAATTAATAAATTTTTATTTATTAATTTATTTTATTAATAATTTAATATATTTATTAATTTATTAATTTAGATAAGGAAGTAAAACGGGGATTTCTCATATACGTGATGCAAATCCAGCATTCTGTATGAATTACGAATTGAAAATTTTAATTCTAAATTCAGTGGCATAATTTACACTAAAAATTTAAATATATATATATATATATATATATATAAATATATATATATATATATTTTTTATTTATTTATTTACTCATTCTTTTCGCAAAAACATTCTGCTTCAGTTCTTATTGACCATTCTTAGTAAAAACAATTTTGTATAAAAATGATTGGTTTTATTTTCTGACTACTTTTTTCCACAAAAATAATTGTATTCAATTTGAAGCGAAAACGAAGCCTTTGTCACACTCGGGTTAATTTGATTCTTCAATGGCTGCCAAATACGCGTGCTAACGCTTCTTCTCGGGAAGTATCTTTATTTGTAGAAAACACTTATAATTAATATTAGATAACATCACTAGTACCATTTTCAATTATGCAAAGATATTTTATTTTAAAATAAAATTGAGTCATTTTGATCCAATGTGACAACAGAAAGTTAATATGCATGTATAAAACATAATTTTTTATTATAATAAGGAAGTAAAGTTCAACATTAAATTATTAATTATTCAAATATACTTATAATTAATATTTCTATATTTAATTATTATTGGCTCTTTATTACATAAGTAACTTGTTTACACAGTAAATGCAAAACAGTAAACCATTTTTAATTAAGTACAAGATTGTAACAAAAATTAAAACTTATATTAAAACATCAGTATAAAATATTAAAAATAAAAAATATCAAGATAGTATTATCATACAATAGTTATATACTTCTGATCAAATTACATAGATTTACGTACGATTTTAACAAAGTATCAAATTAAATATAAAGTACTCCCGCATAGCATCTTTCAATTATTTTTATCATTGCAAATACATATTAGATACGTAACAATATTGTATTTACATTGCGTTTTATTTCATCAAATATAATGTATTAAAAACGTAATTAACGCAGTGGGTTTAAAATATCTAAGTCGAACTATAATGTATGTAATACATAGCAGATATATTGCGCATATTATGTAAATGTATCAAACACATAGTTAATACATATTTAATAAAAAAAAGTGAGAGTGCAAAAACAAAAGCTGCATTCAGCAGAATTCAGCGTTTAGCAAGCACTTTGCGATTATTAGCGCTTTGTTTGTCATTAATATATACTTTCATATTTTTAATAAATTTACAAAAACAAGCTAATCACAGATAATAAGCTCAAAGCGCTTGCTGAGTTCTGCTGAACGCAGCCTTTGTTAAATATGTGTATTAACTATGTATTTGATACATTCATACATTTACATAATATGCGCAATATATTTGTTATGTATTACATACATAGTTTGACTTAGATATTTTAAACCTATTGCGTTAATTACATATTTAATAATTAATACATTAATACATTATTAATTGTCTCCCCATTTTAAATGTTGAATAGAAACAGATAGGCGGTTGCTAACATCTGTCTCTTTCTAAAACTTAACTCACTTTTCCTTTCATATGCACAGTCTATTTATTATGGCTGCGTTCCGATATTCACTGTCAGTACTGGAAATCTATAACACATGTGACGTGCAATATAGATTTTTAGTACTAGCAATAAATATTGGAACACAGTCTGTATGTCTATGGGTTTGCGTGAAAACGAGACTATCTTTAGAAATATACATATGTATATAGATTTTGGATAAATTATATGAGATACAGAATTATTGGGCTGGCTGTACTAAGCAATAGCGAATTTTAATTTTCTTTTTCATCAAAGTCTTTATCGTTAGATAAAATATATGATTTAGTACAAATCTTTCTTCACCAACGAGAACTTTATTTTTATTTTACTTTACCTTCTATATCACTTTTAAAACAAATAATCTGAATTTTTTTGTGCTCAATAAATAGTTTTTATATAATCCTTATATTATACGATAAGCCAAAATAGCTTACTGAGTGCTCGCGCTTATAATTTCTTTTGCTCTTTGGCTTGCATTCAGTTTCTGATTCTCCGATAAATTTGTGATTTAACGACTATGCGTGACCGGTTAGTATGTCAGTTAAAATATATATTAAGATATTTCACAATTAAGACTGTTTTTTTTTATTATGTTAATTTTAGTTTTTGTTGACATCATGGAGGTCAAGTTAAATATATATAATATAATAAAATCTATCAAGAATTGTGACAACACAGAGAAATATATATATATATATATATATACACACATTTACATTTATATATTTATATACTTATTATTTATACATATGTATATAAATGAAATAAATCAAATGTTTATTATTTATGTTTTTTATTTTAGCACGTCATTTCTGAATGGGATAAATGTTTCACAGAAGAGATGTGTTAAATGAGTTTTGAGAAAAGTCGCGAAAAAAAAGAGCAAAAAGAATCATCACGAAATCGTCAGATCTGCTTAATGTTTGCGACTCTTGCATACCTATTTTGCAGCAGTCAGATATTTTGCTCGCTCAAATTCCTGTTTCTTTAATCATACTTACCTATTATGTTCTCGTTTTAGAAATGCAATTATATGCGGATGAACTGATTGTAAGTGAAGTAATTTTAGATTAATTACAATTGTTATGCAATAACATTTTCTAGCTCAGAATTTAAATTTTTGTACCATGACAAACAAAACAACACTGTTGGAATTCTGCAAATCCGTTCAAGCAGCGGTAAAAATTTCGATTTAATATATTGCTCAATACTGAAAATATTACAGTGCTTATCATGATGGATAGCGTAAATCTATTTTATTTATAAAGAGAGAAATATAACGACGTTAAAAAAAAAACAATTACAATTCCAATTATTTTTTATCAAACATTTTTTATAAGTTGCAAAAACAGTTATAACAAATATGTAAAAAATTTAAAGAATAAATAATTATTTAAAAATATAATTTATCAGAATAAAAAAATATATAAGTTTGTATTATATATGTATAAAAGAGCAAACACCATATTATATATATATATATATAAAGTGTATATTATTATATATGTGTGTGTGAATATATAGGGTATTGTGTATTTTGTTCCAAAAATTTTGACCAAAAGCAGAAGTGTGAAAATAGATTGCGTCAATATGAACAGAAAAGATATGTACTATTTTGCAAAATTTGCAATAGTTATTGAATAGTTAATTAATAAATGTAACTCGATAAGCGCGCGGGAAGCGATGATCCGGACTCTAGGGTATAGGCATATGTTATCAGCTGTAAAAAAAAAAAGATGACTTACTTCATGCAATGTTCAACGAGAGACAAAGTAAATAAGTAAGCGCGACGAGTGACGTATGATGTGTGACATCTTTTTGCGATCAGCCGATATTCGGCGTATTTTTACAGAAAAAGCAGTTGAGAAAGAAAGAAGGCTGCTTTCCGCGAGGAAATAAAAAAATAATAACGCTCTCATTTTCTTCTGTCACGAAAAAAATATTACTATTGAACGAGAAGATATCTGTCTTATTTTTTTGTATCACACGCTTTTTCTGTATCGCTTGCCACTGTTCGCTGCGTTATATCGCCATAAAAATCAGATGATCGCGAGCAAGCAGCCTTCTTATTCCTCCATTGCTTTCTCTGTACCGCCGAATATCGGCTGATTGCAAGAAACTTACACGTAGATTGATGCAATCTATCTTCACACTTCGGTTTGGTCAAAATTTTTAGGAGTATCCCTGTATATATAATCCTGTATATATATATATTCCTTTATATATATAACCCTTTATATAACCCTTGTATATATACTTTATATATAAATGTACCTATATAAATTATTTATATTATATAATATAGGTACATTAGTATATACAGATACATCTCTTATTAAATTTTGGTCTTAAAAAATATGTAAAAATAACTTTAAAAATAAAAAATGTAAGATGTAAAAAACAAAATATATAACTTAATATTTGGTTAGGTATACACAATATATCCCTTGAATCAAAGAGACCGCACTCAACGAAGTTTCCGTGGTGTAGTGGTTATCACGTGTGCTTCACACGCACAAGGTCCCCGGTTCGATCCCGGGCGGAAACATTTTTTTCACAAAATATTTTTTATTAAAATTTAAGTTTTTCTTTAATTTTTTATTTAATATCTTTATAGTAAATAACTAATATACATATATCGCTTGAAAAATTATATAAAAACTTTAATTTTATATAAAATTATATAAAAACTTATTTATATTTTATATATGTATATATATTTTATATATGTATATATGTGTATATATATTTATATTTTATATATGTATGTATGTATATATATATATGTATATATATATATAATTACTTATATGTTAACTTTTAGTATGTATATGTATGTTACTTTTTACGTACAAAAAATATAACTTGTAAATTACTTGTAAATTTCTTGTGTAATACTATACAATATGTTCATATATATAATTATATATATGTTGTATATAACTATAATTATGTTACATATAATTTGTACACATATTAAAATATACTTAGATAATAAAATAAATAAGTTTTCTAAAAACAAAACTTAAAGGTCACTGTAAAATGAATAGCCTAGCGGTCTAAAATGCCAGATTGAAGATTAACAATCTTCTCAATTCAAGACTGGGTTATTTTGTGAGCATTCTTGTCTTCTCTGAAAGCGTGAAAAGTTGCGTCACGAATCTAACTTCTGACAATTTTTTTTTAGTTTTATAATAATACTAAACACTAATGTGCTATAAAACACAAATTTTTTTTATTTGTTATATGATTAAGTTAAGTTTTAGTTTAAATTTATAAAAAAGATAAATTTGTTAATATATTAAAACAATATTGTAATATAATAATATATATAATTTCTAGAATTTTTGTTGTAAAAATATTTGTGTGACATTTTATTTGTACATATGTTCTTAATAATAAATTATATTGTACTTTAGTGTATATGTACGAAATATAGATTATTAAGAGATTGCTTACCAATTGTCAGGATGGCCGAGCGGTCTAAGGCGCCAGACTCAAGGTTCACTCCTTCTCGGTTCGAGACCGAGATCTGGGCATTCTGGTCCTCTCTGAGGGCGTGGGTTCGAATCCCACTTCTGACAAATTTTTTTGTTTATTACAAGATATTATATGCTATTTTTTTAATCATTAATTCATAAATATGTAATATAAAGTACTAAGTTTATCGGAAAAACGTATTATTCTGAACATTGTCAGTTCGAATCTTAGTATATGATCAGTTTTTTTTTTATTTTATTTTTGAAAGAATTTTTGATAGATTAATATGATTTTATTATACAGGCAGTATATAATAATTATTTATTGTTATTAATGTTAAATATATAGCATAAGACGATTTCATTTATTAGAGTATTCATTGTCAATAAAAATGTTAAAATAATTTTAGAATAAATCATTATATTATTTGTATAGAAATTATTATTTGTAAACAATTATAATTAAAATATATAAAAATATAAATATATATTTTACTTTAACATATATACTAGTTACAGCTTTAAGGAGATTAAAAACTGTTTTCCTCATCAATCCGGTATGGTCTAGTGGCTAGGATACCTGGCTCTCACCCAGGAGGCTCGGGTTCGATTCCCGGTACCGGAAATTTTTTTACTTTAACTTAATTTTACTTTAACTTAAATTTTTACATATAAAAATAATTACTTTAATTAGATAATATTAATTAATTTTACTTTATCTCAGTTTTTTATTTTATTTTTTTTATTAAGAAACTGAGATAAAGTAAAATTAATAAAGTAAAAGATAAATTATATAAGTATTTAGCGCATTATATAATTATTTATAACATACACTTATAACGTACACTTTTTAAAAACTTTCTAGCAACAATGTTTCAGTTTGCTATATTGCATTCAGCTATATAACAAAATCATCTTGTATCATAATCTTGTATCATCAGTCTTGTAACATAAAAACAAACGTAACATCTACCGCTTTTGCTATAACAGAATCGTTTTGTTACAAAACACACATTGTTAAATTTTCAATTAAGAGGGGAGTTTCTATGTAAGTAGAAAACAAACGACAGAGAATTTGCTCGATACGAACATCAAATGCACTTTGATAAATTGCTTTTTATCATAACAAACCAACCAAACCTCGCCATAAACGAATGAAATCGCGTCATGTCGTATTGCAACATGATTGCCGCCACTTTCGTAAATTATTGGCGGTGGTGAGAAAACGCACGTGTATTGCAACGAGCGAACGTCTATAATTTGCAAAACGACAATACAATCGCATCCGGTTTATCATGGACAATTTTCAGTAGAAAAAGGAAAAAGGAGAATGAATTCGAGCGATCGTCGATAACGGGCACTTTGATATATACGTCGCTCGAGGAATCGCAACCCACGCGATTCACAGATGACCTTCTCTATGCCATAGTGCCGAGTTCCTTATCGCTGTCACGAAGCAAAGTTGCCATAGAATGCCACAAAGAACTGCTAGCAACTGTTTGGAACAGTTTCGGAAGATGAGTGCTCTGCACGTTACTTATATGAAGTGAGAATTAGCTGCAGATATTATCGCACGTGGATGTGATTCACCTGATTATTTATTACGTGTATTGTAT
>QVNZ01003392.1:0-12477 GCA_014825645.1 Pseudomyrmex dendroicus
TTTATTTCTCTGAACTGGCTGCACTAGTTCAGAGTTTATCTTTGTTATACATATTAGAAGAAAAAAAGATAAACTCTGAACTAGTGCAGTTAAGGAAAATAAAACATACCTACTGGCTGCGTATGATAACATAAAATGCATTCTCAAGATTTACAGTCTTGGAAAAAGTACGTAATATTATTGATAATAATAAGAAAAAAAAAACACACGGAGGTGCATTACATATTTTAATTACTTATTAACATGAGTTACCTGTCATAAAACACTTTAGAATAACGAACAACATTTAATATAAGTATTATGTGTTTTAATATTACAAAAAGTTTAAATTATTACTGCTACCTCATATTAATCATTAATAAAACCTTATATATAACGCAAATCGAATAGTTTTTCTATTATCAATAATGTTATGTATGTTCCAAGACTTAAATCGCTGTAAAAATAAAAATATTTAAATTGTACTAATACATCAAACATTTCACTTATATTTTTAACTGTTATATTTATTATATTTATGTTTATATATTTATTTCTATTTATATAATCTACTATACGAAAACCACACATAAGAAGAACTTGATAAGAAACATTTTTGTATTTGTAGAGAAAAGCCGTTCGGGCCGTTCGAACCGCTCGGTCACGTTCGGCATTCGAAGACGACTGAAAGAACCGAGCAGAAATGCCATATCGTGCTGCTAGATGTGAAAATGACCAGTCGATATGTGAACCTCACCGATTTCCGTGTGAACCTAACCGGTCAGGATATTAACCTAACAAAGACGTGAACCTGACCGATTCCTATGTGACCCTAACCGGGCAGGGTATGATCTTAACCGACTCAGATGTGAATTTAACCGGTCAAAATGTTATCCTACCGACCGATTCCTATGTGACCCTAAACGGCCAGAGTGTTAACTTATCCAACCTAAAAGTGACTTTGACTAGTCACTATGTGAAACTAACCGGTCAAAATAATAATCTAAACCCGGTTAAAATGTTAATCTAATCATCCTAAATGTGAACCTCACCTAACCAGTCAATATGTGAACCGACTAAAATGTGATCCTAATCGGTGAAACTGTGAAACTAACCAACCTAAATGTGAACCTGACCAGTCACTATGTAAACCTCACCGCCTTAAAAGTGAACCTAACAGGTCAAGGTAGTACCCTAACCGACATAAATGTGAACCTGACCAGTCAATATGTGATTCTAACCAACTTAAATGTGAACGTAACCAATCAAGGTGGAAACTTAACCGACCTAAATGTAAACCTGACCAGTCAATATGTGAACCTAACCGACTTAAATGTGAATCAAACTGGTTAAGATGTTAATCTAAACAAACTAAATATGAACCTAACCAGTCAAAATGGTAACCTAACCGACTTAAATGTGAACCTAACCGGTCAGGATAATAACCTACCCGACCTAAATGTGAACTTGACCACTTCATATGTGAACCTAACCGACTTAACTGTGAACCTAACCTGTTAGAATGATAACCTAACCGACCTAAATGTGAACCTAATCGATTTAGATGTGAATTTAACCAATCAAAGTGGTAACCTAACTGACCTAAATGTGAATCTGACTAGTCAATATGTTATCCTAACCGACTTACATGTGAATTTAACCGGTCAGGATGTTAATTTAAGTGACTTAAATGTGAACCTGACCAGTCAGTATGTGAACCTAACCGACTTAATTGTAAACCCAACTGGTCAGGATGGTAAACTAACTGACCTAGACGTGAATCTGATCAGTCAATATGTAAACCTAACTGATTTAGATGTGAACCTAATTGGTCAGGATGGTAACCTAACCGTTTTAGATGTGAAAATTTGACCAATTCACGTGTGAATTTAACCGATCATTCATGTCGGGTAGATTGACATTTAGGCCGGTTTGTTTCTTATCCTAATCACTTAAGATTTGAATTTATCCAGTCAGGATGTCACTTTGACCATTTAAGTTGTAAAGTTAACCGACTGAGATATGAACCTATTTGACTGAGATGTCAATTTAACCGACATGATCGGTTAGGTTCACATCTGAATCGGTTATTTTTATATCCTAATTGGTTAGGTTTACTTTACGGCAATTAGGTTGACATTGTGACTGGTTAAGACCACATCTTGTGTGGTCAGGATGTGAATTTAACTTGTCGGGATGTCAACTTAACCGATCAACACTTATTGAGTCAGGATGTCTTTTTAACCACTCAACATGTCAACCTAACCAGGCAAAATGTCAACTTAAGAGGGTCCTGGAGTGAGAGAGAGAGAGAGAGAGAGATCCGAAGTCCGCACTGGGGTCTCTGCCCGGAAAGTGGCGCCCTCAAGTGGTTGAGTTAGTCCGTCCTTCTTTTCAAATGAGACGGGCTATAATCGCGCTGTCTATCGCGTTATCCGTCTTTCGTCGTATAGCTCGAATCAACTAGCACCGAGAGTACCGAAGTGGTGGGGATACGCACACAAGCGAGAACCGCCGTCCGTGTGCGCTCGTATGCTTTGCGCTTGAAATGCTTTTTCAAGATACAGCAAAGATGTTCAATTTTTTTGGCTTTTCTAGGCTGCATATATTATATATATATATATATATATATATATAGTTTGTGTGTGTGTGTGTATATAGCCATTTGTTCTTGATACCATTAAAGAAAAAGCTGAATATCGTAATCATTCCTTAGCTAAAATGCAAAATACAATAATCTTAAACATACATAATAATCTTAAACATACGTAATAAGCTTTACGATGTATTTAATTATAAACCATGAAATAAATTTTGCACTAAATAAATTTTCTTTTTAATATAATGTGCTTTTTTTATTAACAGACAAAAATCTGGCAATTACCTGTTTTCAATACTTATATCACTTTTTTGTAGTGAGTATTAATTATATTAATTTTATGACTACAAATTATACTTATTAATTATCATTAACATCAAACATACAGTTTATGAGTTTTAAAGTGAAGTGCATGTAGCATGGATTCAAACCTTGCATTTCTATATCGTCTATGTCTGAAAGTGGATGTTATTCTGTAGTTCCACTATGAATATAGGCGTTGAAAGCAGTAGCTGAAAGTGTAAGAAACTACGGTTGCGTTGCGATATTCACTGCCAGTACTAAAAACCTATACTTCACGTCACATGTGTTATAAATTTCCAATACTGAAAGTGATTATTGGAACGCAACGTACTATGCGATGAAGCCTGTTCGCAGCCCTCTCTCTGGTTTACATTTGATAGACAAATGATAGTTTAAATCTTTATTTAACCGATCTGTAAAATAAAACAAATTTCTTTAAAAAAAGACTTATTTTTTTCAAAGAACTGGACTTAAATCCTGTTTTCTCACGATGCTAAAAATTGATCCGAATAGAGACTTGACTAATCACACACTTGCACAATTCGGTCAATTGATCAACGTGATTAATAAATTCTCCTCCGTTCGAGATCTTGCATCGAGTTTTACTTTTGTGGACTATACAATTATTACATTAGAAGACTATATAATTATTACATTAAATATACTTATAACAATTTGTTTAAATTAAATATAAACATCAGAGAGCATTAATAAACGTAAATATGATGTGTAATTTATAACAAATTAGTTTTTTAATCAGATTTAAGGTGATTTAATGTCAATTTATATATTATGTCATCTTTTCCAGAAAATTATTCAAATGAACAGTTTCCTGAACCTGCATTACGCGTCCTACGTTTTCACTGACTTTCCATCTGTATTTTTCATCAATTAATTACATTTGCAATCACAGTTTAATTACATTATTATTAACAATTAACATATATAACTGTTTTTTATTCTCTCTCTTTCTCTTTTTTTTCTGTGGCAACATTTTTAAAAAATTTCTTTGTAATAAATAATAATATATTCAATTCAGGAACAATAAGTATCTATTATTCACTTACACATATAATCAATGTAACTAGCCACTTGCGAGTGCAAATAAACCAATAAAAAAGAAAACTTATCTCTCAAAAAAATTTTGAGAAAAGAGATGACAAGAAGTTCAAGATCTCTCTCTAAAGGTTAATATAAGTATCGCGATCGTTCCTTTCAAGAGATACACCGTGTATAATTTCGACCATATGCGCGAGTAACTTCCGCACTTGGAGGATCTTTCTTTTAATCGAGAATCGACTCTCTCTCTGGCAATGAACTTGCTTGTGCGATGTTAGTGTGTCCGCGGCTACGACACTGGTTAGATCCGCGTACTCTGAACGCTCGCTCTTTTCCACATTCTCGCGTTTCACGGTTGACAGATTGATCGACTTTCCCGAGATCCAAGAGAGCAGCCATGTTCTTCAGATTCGGGATTATCGTGGGCCTGAGCTCTGTAGTCGCGACCATCATCTATCTAACGCCTGTACCAGGTAAACGAACACTAAATGTAAGCGATTCACTCAATTGTAGCGATACAAATTACCGCAAACGCTCATAACAGAAGTCAAAACAACCGGTTACGGACTAAGATCACAAAGCAGAACTACGATACATTCTACAACTCGAGTAAGAAAATTCTGTTTTTTCTTATGTCATATTGAGAAAAAAAACAAAAACCTTCTATCCTAATACTTGTACAATTAATTTAAAAACAAAATGATATAAATATTTTAAATATTTTAATTTTTCGTATTAGTTTCTTCAAAAATTTTATTTAAAGTAACATATTGAGAGAGAAATAAGAGAAGAGTAACATCAAAAATTAACAAAATATCAAAAATTTATGTTTTGTAATACTAAGTTTTACTTTGAAAAACGTCAACAAAAATAAAAAACTATTTCGTCAACAAAAATAAAAAAACTATTTCTTTTCTATTTTATTGATATGACATTATCGCATCAGATTTTGTAATCGTTAATTACATAATTATTAATTGCACAATAAAAACTTGCAAAAATTTATAAGTGCGCTGTCAGCAAAATAGATTTCTTCAAATGATATTTTTACGAGTCAATCCATGATACAGATTTCTAATTACTTTTCCCCGGATGATGTCTTATCGGAAAAATGGAGTAAAAAGTACATATCGCGCGTGCATACAAGATAAAAGTATCATAATTTAATTATTATTTTAGAGAAACAGGTTTTAAAACTTTCTTCTCATATTGACATTTGTATGTCAGGATCATGTAATAAATGTGAAAAGTTACAAAATGAGCATGGCGAAGTGATGATTAATGTCACACAGCAATTATATTTATATATACATACTTACTGGTTTTGAACTTCAAAATCAGTCAAATGTAAAACTTCAGTACGTAAAATCTTTATTTGAAAAATATTTTCATAATTACCTGCAATTTAAAATTACATTTTATATATATGTTTGATATAAAATTATTTATATACATATATGTCTTATACATATTATATATATATATATATATATATTATAGGTGCGTTTATCAGAATTGTGATACAATCTTTCTTCTGTAAATGCATGAACATGTTCTTCGATAAAAAAATTACGAAACTTTCTACTAAATTTTCATTTTACGAAACACAACAAACATGTATCTATTTGATATATTCACAATGATAGCAAGTAGAGCGATGATTGATCGTAAGCGGATTGAGGATCGAGGTGCGAGAAGTGAACGTTCTTAAATCAAGATTTACAGTTAAGAACGTGTGTTCCTGTCACAGTGGAAATCCAATCTCATTGCCAAGGATGCTGATCGCGCGTGGCTGCTATCAGATTTATACAGAAAGATATTGTCTCTTGGTGAAAGGAACGGGATGAGAAACTGTCAATTCTAACACCCACAAAAGCATTATTTCTACCGTTATCCGATTAAAAGCAAGTAGAAGAATAACAGTATATTGGACCACATAATTGTTGTGGCTTTTTGTCATAGAATAGTTTTTTTTTATGCAAACTTATACAATATTTTTTTAATGCTTGAATTAATTCCAATAATATGCAAAAAGAAAAAAAGATAAACTTTCTCTCTTCATCATATATGCGATTATTAAAATGCTTTTTAGCGTCATGTCAGTTGTAAATAAATATACAAAATAACAGAAATATATAAATCGAAAGTCTGATATGAAAGTACATAGCGTTATGTAGATTAACAATATCGCTTTCAGATACTTTTCAATATTTCCGCTTTAGGAGTTTTTCGAATCTTTTAGTGACACTTCGATACTTCGGGGAGTCGATTCAAACATAAATAATTTTTTTGTTGTTTTAACTTCACTTTCTCTTCTCTTATGTTTCGAAGAAATGTTTTCGTTGTCCTCTAAACGGACACATAAACCACTTGACTACTGTAGGTTTTTTGGTTTGGAACACATTTTGTCAGAGGTTCGCATGATATGACAATGTTAGTTATGTAATTTCAGAATTATTAGAGCTGTGAAAATTGATCGTTACTATTCTTCACTTGCTTACAAAAAGTGAACAGGTCACTGACCAAGAAATGAGAAAACTTCGCTGAAATCAGTTTTTGCGTGCAGTCATGAAACTCAACACTTTTGAGACATTAAAGCAATTTTCTTTCGTTTATTACTTAAAAAAATCGATGTTTTGTGATAATTATGAAGTAAATGACGTCGTCAATAATTTATTTTTATAAATATTAAGTTAATAATATTGTTTCAAATATTTCAAATCATTTTTATTTGATATAATGGTTTCTGTACGTGATTATATATTAGATAAAAGAGGCAAAATAATTAATTATGCATAACTGAAAGATTTATTGCATCGATAGCACAATAGAAGGAAATAGGTTAATGAGAACATATGATTTATTACTGATTCTAATTGTGTATATGATATTATAATATATTGCAGTAGAATTACTGTAGCACCGACATGTACGAATATTTTAGCAAATATGTTGATCGCAGGAATCACAGCGCAATTTTACGCACGTAAAGTTCAATTACAATTCGAGCATTTTCTCAGTATTTATCTATAATTTTAAGATTAATTGTGGAAATATGCGTGTGCAAAGACATTTATTTATGTAAAATTTTACTGTTTGTCACTTTGTATTTTAAAATGTAGTAATTTACACCTTCTCTCCCCCAAAAGAAATGCGTGCACAATATTTTGTATAAATTTAGTGGATTGTGAAAAATTGAAGATGCGTCACGCTGAAGTAAACAAGTGAAAGCATTAATTGTTACAATGAAGAAGGTTTACTTTCAACGTTATATAAGAGGATATTCGATAAGTAAAAACTTCCTGATATATAAATAAGAAATAACTATAAATTACCACAACAAGATAATTTATTGATGTGTAAGTTTTCTATCTAGTTTAGATAGGCAAATTAATTTTCACGAATAAAAACATGTTGCAACAGCATTGAGAACATTAATTTAAGACGACAAAATATATATGCATGTTTCTTAAAAATCTGTACAGCTGTCATTTCTAATTTGTGTAAGTAAAATAAACAATCTGTATTAAGAGAATAAAAGGAAACTTATCATTATTTAAATTGAGCGTGTCTCTACAATGTGCACGTCATATCTTATATACATTTTATATCTTATATACATTTGCATTTACATTACTCTATTTTGCTTCAGATAAATGTAATTATTTTGAGTACTCACGACAATCTACAAGAAACTTCATATCAACAACAATATTGAACTTAAGATTAGAAGTTAAATTTAGAGTATGAAAGGATATCAAGAAGAAACACCTGTGCGTATGATAGATTTTTCACTCAAATGCGCTCATTCTATTAATAGAAAAACTCTGCCGAGAAGAGATAAAATAATACACATTTTTTACAAGAAAACAATCAGAATAAAAGAATGTCAGAAAAATTTAGAATAAATCTTTCTATGATATTTTTAATAAATTTGCAGCTAACTGTAGAGAGAACGAGAGAAAAAGAAGAAGAGAGAGAGAAAGTTTCATTAAAGAATAACATTCGATACAGTTAAGTAGGTTTAAATAACGATTCCACATTGCCTGCAACTTTTTTCTGATATAAGTTTACGTAAGTACGATAAAATAAGTAAAATAAGCGCGAAGCCAGAATAAGGATTGAAACGAATAATAACTTGAGATTGCACCTCTGAAGTCGGAAAGTGATACTTTCTTAACGTGTCATGATAGCTTAATAATCTTTAATATGGATTGGATAACATGATAATATCACCACAGATCTAAGTAATGCAACTTTGTTATTTAATGTTTGCACGTTAAGTAATAACGATCGTGCGGACATAGCAAAATTTATCTTTTTGTTTTCCGCTCGAATTTGTATGTAAATGCATATAATTACATATTTGTCTGTAATTGTAAGATAAACTGTTGCAAAGACATTTATTCATGTAATATCTTATCGTTTGTCACTTTGTGAAATAGTAATTCTGAAATAGCAATAATTTATGTTCAAGAGAAAAAAAAATGCTAATTAAGCTAAATAAAAATAAATAAAGCAATTTCAAAATCTGTATTTTTAATAATTCTATTTCACTTTTGTATATTACATTGTGTTCTTTTATTATTATTTATTTTATTATTTTAATTTTTATCTTTCACTCTAGACGTGCGACATGATTACAGAAAGTAAAATACTTGTATGCACATTGTTGCAAACATGAAGTGCAACCGTTTACTTTAACCGTTTTAACTGTACGTACGGTATCTACTAGAAACTGCTTCTACCGAAAGCAAAGTTATGTCGTTATTCCGTAAAGAATCGTTTAATTTTTCTAAACTTAAGTTGATCGCATTTTTAAATCAATTTTTACATATTTCTGATTTTTATTTTAGTTTATTTACATTTTCTTTTAGAAAAATATACATATCAACAAGGAAATTTAAAAAGACTTGCGTGCATATTTCATGTCTCTTTGTAGAAAGTTTCAAATTAAATAATGATGTCGCAATCCTAACGAAGTGCGCGAATACGACTCGAACCTAAACTCTGAAGAGTGAAACGTCACTTGCTTTCCAGATAGTGGCGACTAGCAAACCACTATCGTTTCTATCTGTTCACACGAGTAGTCGATTTGGTGGTATCAGCGAAAGCGAAATCTGCAGGTCCAGACCGAGAGGAAGGAGAAAAGTCGTCAGATGAAAGTGTTCATGCAGCGAGAGAGAGAAAGAGAGATAGAACGGGTCCAGTCATAAGGACTGATAAGTAGGAGCGCGTTGGGGGCCCGTTCGCAAACTTTCACTTACGTTACGTAGTGTCTGACATATATTTCAAACATACAGGTCGTCCCACGTTCAGCGAGAGACTTGCAAACGCATGCCGCTAGGCGCGATCGCGCGGATGTTCATAAGAAAAAAAAATAAAAAAACCAGTCGCGTCCATCAATGATCTTTGATCTACAAGAAAACTGGAGAAGGTGGGGAAATATACGTCACACCGACTGTCCACATTGTAACGATAAAATTGGACACCTTCGTTCAGTCGTTTATCGGATACGCGACGACGCCGGCAACATCGGTCGTTAACAGAATCCACGTGACTACAGCTGACATAGTGCAGTGATTTATGAGATCTAGCCATTACTTCGTTTTTGATCATTGTCATCATCATCATCATCATCATCATCATCATCATCATTATCATCATCATTATCGTCATCCTTGCAAATTCTCAGGATTTATTATTTTGCGACCTCATTCATATTTCTTATAGCTGGTGATAAATTAAACAGACGTTCCAACCTCTGGTTCTTAAATGTCAACTATGCTTTCCATTTGAATTCACTTTTATTACTCGGTCAAGTTATCACGTTGAATTTGTGTTAAATGCGAGTTCGATACAGAGTTGCATTCCGACATTCGATCGATCGTTTTCGCGAGTATAAGAAAAGATTTTTAGAATCGGTAACTCAATGAATAGTAAAATTGCCAGTAAAAAGACAAATTAATAGCAACTGATAGTTTTGATCCATTTGTATCCATGAGAACGAATAAACTTTGTCAAGTAAAAGTATATTTATAATATGAGCAACTTAAGCAAAATAAAGAAAAAAGTAACATCGAGTATTTTCAATAGAAAAAAAACTATTTCCAAACGGATAAACTAGCTTGCGCGCCTGAAACATTGATTTAATATATCAATAATTTTGAATAATTAATTCTAATTATTTTATATCGTTATAATAATTTTTATGTAAATTCTGGCAAGTTTATATTCGAGTGAAAAAACCCGACGCTATCGACTTGTTACCGCTTTTGTGCAACGCATTATTCAATTGTTGCAATGCGTTAACGCAATATTGCATCGAATATCAGGCCAATGTAAAACTTAATAATAGAAAATTGCGTAGCGAAACAATGCCGTACCTGAGATTATAGCGTAATACGCAGACGGTGTTATTAAACGTGTTCATGCGCGACTATAAACGCTCGTCATAAAATCGTCATAAATATTTTTATCCCAACTTTCGTCTGGAGTTTCGACTATTTGGAGATCGAGTTTGTCTCATGAATTGAACTTTCACTTCAATAAAAAAATTCACACCGACATTTCGATAATCCTTCACCGTTGTTGTAACACGTCAAATTCGGCAAACAGAGAAAAGAAGAAGAACGTCGAACTGGCAAAAGAGAGCGGGAACGGGAATCGCTTCTGGCAACGAATTTCGGACCGGGCTCTCATCAGTCGTCGACGGGGAGCGCGACTGTGTTCGCGGTGTTGTTATATCGCCTTCATCGTAAACGTTCGCAGTGGTGCAGTGACACATAAAGATCTTTTCTTTTCTTGATATACATCTTTTCTTAAAGTTTTGTCTTTGTGCATGGCAATGTTTCTCGCGTTTCTATCTTTTCTGTTGCATTTCAAAACGCGCACAGATTTTTGTTTGTTTGTAGATAATTGTTCATGTACAACATAGTGATTAACTTCGGGGTTACGAGTCGATTGGCGCAAATATGGGTTTAATAACAGAAGATTACACATATATAATATACATGTAATATATATATATATATATATGTATTGGTGAATTTTTAGAAATATGGCAAACAGAATTAAATTTATTGCAGAATATACGCACACGATATATTAATGGCTGAGATTCAGAAAATATTTTATCTCAGTTTCTATAAATACACATATATTTTTGTAAAATTATTTTAGGAATTTACTAATTTTAACACATGCATATTGTCGCAAGAGATTAGATTGTTATTATATTAAGTTTCGATGAGAGAGAATGATTTTGTAGAAGATAACGTGGAGTATCTAAGACAACACGTAATGTTAGGCAATCGCAAAAAAGTTGCTTTTCATATCGTTAGCTCAGTAATTCTACAAGGCTCATTTCATTCACTTAGAACAACATATAATCAACATATAGAATATGTTTTTGTCAAGCATCTTGACAAATAACGCGTGATAAGTAGCGTCCGGCAACTACCATCATAAATAATTAGAACGCGATAATGTATTGCAGTTTCTTGCAATTTATCAACTTGTTTTGCAAAAATCGTTTGACGTAATTGACCACGTGCAGCCTGGAAAAGGCATAGAAATGAGAACAGGCGTAGAAATGGGAGCGAACAGAAACTCAATTTTTGATCTCTTTTGTGCATAAGTGGCTCTTCTTTTAGATCCAAGGCTTTAGATCCTTTTGCGGAAAATCATCAACCCAAACAGCATAAGAGACATCTTAAAGATGTCTAAAATACATTAAGACGTTTTCAAGTTATCTTTTATAGACATGTGCTGTTTAAAAATTTAATTTCACATACTTTTCTCTCGCTTATATTAACACATTAAATTCAGCAAATCTTGACCAGACTGGATATACACTGCTTCTTGATAACGTACGTTTATAGTTTTTCATTATTTAATCATAGCATGTTTGCATTATGAAAATTAATTACTCGTACAAAGTTCGTTCAAAGTCCGCCGACTGTCGAAGGAGTGCAAAGAACGGAATGTCATTGCCTCTTGTTATCGTCGTATAACAACGTCGGTAGGCGATGTATTCTCCTAAGTCCGATCACTACATAGCGACACCAACGTACTCCACGTACATCTTACGATGTCTCGTGGTAGTAACTATGATCATAGCTGCGGCGACATTTTTGCATGTTAACAATTACAGACCCAGTAAGTTGAAACAAAAAATACTTAGCTAATATTAATGAACAAGATGTGTACAGAGCCTCGCTTTATAAATAAACCAGTACGACTTTTCGATTATTCCTCGTCAAAGTAGCGCAGGTCTGATAAAAGATAATAAAAAATAAAATTCATAAGACGACTACGTGTTGTAATAACGAAATAAATTTGGAAAATAAAAGTTGACAACGAAGGGTACAGTGACAATGATAGATGGTACAGTGACAATGCGTAATAACGTGCAAAGTGTATATACATTTGCTTCTTTCTAATTCACGCGGCGTCGCTGTGCGCCGCGTAACGTATGTACAATAATATAACTTTTTTTCGTTAAACGGTACTTTCTATGTGGTTTGTATGACTTT
>QVNZ01003393.1:0-21042 GCA_014825645.1 Pseudomyrmex dendroicus
CATATATGTTTCATATTCTTTCATCACTGTACGTTACTGTTGAAGACACTTGTCACGTTAAGATCTGCACAATTATTGTCGTTATTATGGCAGCTAAGGTAACAATAAAATAATTTCGTGTTAGAAATGCATGAAAATGAAATATTTTTATTATATGTGACATATTTTACTAAACAGGTGCACGAATTTGGTGTCGAAATGACTTGCGAAGGGTGTTCGAATGCAGTGCAGAATGTGCTAAAGAAAAAAGGTGTGTATAATGTACGAAAACGTTTGTAATCAAAAAAATTTATATATGTTTCGTAAGTATATCTTGGTCGTATTCCTTCGAAAATACTTCTGTCTCACAAAACTTGTTGTATGTATAAAGTGAGGTTAGGTTAAAAACGAAACTGTCTTGTAGTACAAAAAGTATTATTTTAATTCTATTTATAGAGAAATTTAATTTATTATGTATTGTATGTAGGTATTAGTGAATTCAAGATAGACCTTCAAGAACAAAAAGTAACTGTGACTACTACACTTGATTCAGATGAAATGTTGGAGATACTTAAAAAAACAGGGAAAAAGTGCCAATATTTGGGAACACAAAACTAAAAATTTGTGGAATATATTGACTGAATTGGGTGCTGTTAATATATATTAAATATATACATATATAAGCTATTCTTTGTTTATATATTTTCTGTAAAAAAATTCTACTTTATTTAAGTTTATATACAAGTACAAAATCACTGTTTAAAATCTTTTCCACAATAAAAAAATTTAAGTATGTTTTGTAATATAAACTGTAGTTTTTTGTAATTTGTAATATCACACTTTGTCACACTTACATCAAAGAGTATTATTTATATAAAATATTTTGAAAAGTACTCTTACATTAAACTCTATATCAACAAACTATATAATATTATATAAAGTTATTACATATAAAATCCACATAACTTTTTGAAAAATATAAATATCACTCTGTTGCATGCACACACATACACACACACACACATAAATATATGCACACTTGTTAAATAATCAATGATTATAAATTAATAATAAAAGATTACGATTTATTTTTTAATCGTTGCTTCTAATACTGTCAATCGTTGCTCCAAAATGTTCACAGTATCATTTAACAATTGTATTTGATCACGAAGTGCCTTTACCTCAGACTGACTAGAATGTGCTGAGAATGTTTGATCTTCCCGATCGTGTAGCACGTTTGCTACACGACCTTTTTTACGTGATTTAATGTTCCTTGTGTTGATCACTTCGATCTTTTTGTTTGGCATCTCAGCTACAGATCCCTTGCAATGACTCCTATCAGAATCTAGATTCAACTCTTCCAGTATATCTGATAAATGCTGAAATAATACATACAAAATTAACAATTCTCAATATATAACACTTTTCTCACTTTTATTTCATTTATTACTTCTTGTTTTTCCTCCTTTTCTTGCACATTTTCATATCTGTTATTATCTACTGATTTTTCATCCACATCGTCAGATTTCTGTTTTTGAACAGGAGATGCTAAAAACTGTCTGGGAATCCTTTTGGCTTTTTCGTCATTGTTACAAAAGTTAGACTTCCAGATCAAGACTTGTCGATCTGCACCACCGGAAGCAAAGAAATCACCATCTTGTGTAAACGACACTGACGTTATACTACCTATATGTCCCTTGAGAGTATAAATAGGTCGGCCCTCTAGCAAGTCTAAAACCTAGCAGAGATATTTTTGTTGATAATCAACAAGACACACACATATGCAGATAGATACAATTAGATATCAAGATATTTTTTTTTAAATTATTAAAGTCACAAAAAATTGTACCTTCATTGTGGAATCATCAGAAGCTGTTAACATAAAGTTTCCTTTTGGATGAAACTTGATCATGTTTACAGGCTCTTTATGAGCAGCGTAATGCTGATACAAAGAACCTGCTCTCAAGTCATACAACTTAATACATGCCGCCACATTTGCTGATCCAATAGCTGCACCACTTGGATGGAAGTCCACATATGTAGCAGATGCTGATGAAGCAGAATTTTACTTGCAAACGATCTTAACATTGTATGCTTTAGGTATGCTTGAAACAAACCTTTCAATTCATTAAAGGTTTTAATGCATTGTCCACTGATAATATCCCATACTTTTATTGTCTTATCATCACTACAGGATACCAAGAGTCGACCGTTTGGAGAAAATTTTGCGCATCGTACCCAATTTGTGTGTCCAGTAAATGATGTGAGAAATCTTCTCTGACATACCATCCACAACTTTATATTTTTGTCATCCGATGCAGTAACCAACTGAACACAATATAAGAAATTACAAATATTATTCAGGAAGGGAAGAACTTCTACAGTGACAAATATACATGTGAATAATAACTGATTAAGGAGGAATATTACCTTTTCTCCATCAGGACTAAACTGTACCGATCTCACGGCAAAACTGTGAGCTCTGAAGTCCAGTGATTGCCCCGTGACTTTGGGAACCCAGATTCTCACAGTTCTGTCTTTCGAGGCACTGGCTACGACCTCTCCGGACGGTGCGTAACACACGTCCAGAATACCGTCTTTGTGAGCTATAAATCTATAAGCTCGCGCCGACTCCTTCAAGTTCCATACCAATAGTGTTTTGTCCAGACTACTTGACACCAGTTGAGCGCCATTGGGATGAAAGCACAAAGCCGTGATTTTATCCTTGTGTCCTTTAAAGTGCCTCTCAAACGTGGGATCATAGGCGGTTTCTATCATTTCTTCTTGATGATTATCGTGTAGTATTCCGTTCATTGATATTCTCGTCAGTGTTTTCTAATTACAAATTCGTTCGTAAAGAGATTCGCGCAAAAGAAATACTTTTTTAGTGTCGATATTTTGAAAAAATTTACGTCATGTGTTTACACGTCAAAAAACTCTCGGTGTTTGACGGTTAACCTTATGAGAAAAAAAAAAGGACAAAATGATTGGTTAACTGTCGCTTCTTGCCGCGCTTAACATGTGACAGAAGATCCCTTGATTATATTTATATTCGCGATAATTGGATCAAAGTCACAATTCAATCTAGAGCAAACGCGCGAAGCTCCAAATTGCAAGTTATAATTTTACAACACAAGTGTTTTAATGCAGTTTTACATTGTTCGTATTTTGCGCGGTAAAAGTGTTGTTTCGCTGCATGTGCGCAAGATGCACAGCGACATCTAGAATGGCAGATACTCATTTCATTTTGCGATATAATTGTTCGTAGATAATTCGAAAAAAGAACGACACGTGATTTGTGTGTAATTCAATCAGATCTCGGAGATGATTGAAGCCCAAAAATCATAAAATATATAATCTTTGAAAATGGATCAAGCATATGCACATACACGGTTGATCGTAAAATTTAGCTGTGTATTTTATTTAATATCTTTATAAATTATTGTTCTATGGCCGGGAGTTGTCGCGACCGACCGCAGTCCGCGCTCGTCTCGCGCGCAATTCATTCCTTCATCTACTTGCACGCACCCACGAGGGACGAAAAATGGCGAACTACCACAAGCCGGAATCGAAGACCATTCAGGAGTTGCGGGACATCGCAATCAAGTTGAGAATTCACTCGATCGAGGCCACGCAAGCCAGTAAATCCGGGTAAGCGGATGATTTTTTCCTCTTTCGCCGTCTATTAACGGCGGTGATAACGAGCGCGGTTACCCAACAACTGCCACCGGTAAATAAGACCGCTCTGTCGCTCTCGGACAATGATGATAAGCAAGAAACGTGTCACGCGATTATGCGATAATTGTGTAATCGTGCAAGTTCGCGCGGGACACTATCGATCGACGTGACCGTTGGCGCTTCATCGAGATATCAGTTTTTTTTTTTTTTTTTTTTTTTTCGTCATTTTTATTTGTATTTTTTTCTTGGAGAAGAAAAGAGAACATGTATAAGGAACTAAAAACGTCTACTGTACAGTAACGTTCGATTATATGCACTCTGCGTGCTATGCGATAAGTTAAAGAGATTTGTGCTATTTTATAGAAGAAATTCGTATCTTTCTCTCTCAATTTTTTCTGCATATATTTATGACCTCACTCTCATAATTCTTGATAAGAGTATCACGCCAGTTACGTGTAACGTACTGAATCTAATTTATTACTGCGGGTCAAAATGCAATAACGCAAAAACTGTTTAAAATGTAAATTTAGCACTTTACTCGAATGTTCGAGCTTTTGTTATCTACTTTTGAAGTATGTTATAATCTACATTGTTGTATATTCTGCCAAGACAAGTTAAAATTTATTTGTAACATCTTCAGATTTTTTTTAACGTGCAGTTGCAGGAATGTTGCGACGATCTACATTAGGAAACTGCTAGCTCATTAACTACTTACTCTCGTCTTTCAACACGGGAACTGTTAGCGAATTCTCACGTGCTGTAACTCGCGATCTTAGCTATCTTCGAAGTTTCGTCGAAGTTGGAACCAATTTTATTTACTAATTTCTTTACTTTATTAATGACGTAATGATGTTTTCTTGTGAAACCAAAGACAATTCAAGTAGGTAAAGTAAATTCAGTGCTTATAATTAACATTCTAATTATAAACTCTCAGTAATATACAAATATTTAACACACGATCGATCTTCGATTATGCAACACAGCGAAGATAAATTGTATATATATATATATATATATATATATACACACACATATATATCTTGCAGAAACGGACTGACTGGAGTAATATTGTCTCGTCAATTAAGAGTCCATTAACAAAGATTTTTCATTTTGTTTCGCTGCACAAAATAGACAATAAGCGAAGTTAGCATGCTTGCATTATTGTCGAGGTCACGCGATGCAAAGGAAATATGATAATAGCAATGCATTAAGTTTCTAAGCAAATACTTTCTATACAATCTCAGCGTCTACAACACGAATATACGAGCGATTATATTTTCTCATAAATGTCATTAAGCATGAAATTTAGAAATAAAGATTATATATGTACGTATATCTCTTATTTTTTTCTTTGAAACAAAAAATGAACAGTAAAAGAACTTATATAAGATGCGCGTGTTGCTTGAATACATTTGAAATGCTGATGTATGATGTTTAATAAAAAAAAAAAAGTCTATATAGAACTTGCGTATGACGTAAGCATTTATAGATATTCTTTCGCAAATAAATGTTCAAAGTACAAAATCGTCATTTATCAAAAATAAATTCTTGAACTTTCAGAGACAGTGAAGTCAATATAAAAAACTTGTTCAAAATATGTGTATATATTGTATTCTGCTTCATTTTATGTTATATGTTGTATTTCGAGTCACCCTATATGTATACGTCGTTGTGACGATGAATGAACGAGGTAGGGATATACTCAGGCGCAGTGGTTCATTTGTCGAAATTCTCGCGCCGCGGCAGTCGCGATCGAATACTTGTTTTGTTGACTACGGTTTCGAGACTCGGGTAATTCAAGCAAGATGGTACGAGACACGAACATGGAAAAGCTCCAAGATATGGCCAATAGGCTACGCATTGAATCCGTGCAATCGACTGAAGCGTCAAAAAGCGGGTATAACGACAATATTAAATCTTCTTTAATCATCACACATTGACTTTGTCCTCGCAAACATCACTTCCCGGATATTGTCTCTAATATTTAAACATCAAGTCGAGTTATATCAAAGCTATTTTTTAAGATTATTATTTAATGCTTAATAACATGATACTTAATAGCAGATTATAAAATTTTGATCATTGTAGCAAATTATAAAATAGATTATTAATTAATTCCCCGTCGGGACAAATAAAATAGATTGTTAATTAATCACTATTTCATGAAACAGACGTATTCAGTTTACACGTATAGAAAAACTTGTGTTATCAGTATTTTATGAATAACAAGTATCTAAAATATCTAAACTGTGACTTGTACAAGTAAACTGTGCATTTATAGAGCGAATAATATTTAAATAAAATTACCGAGCAAGTGGAGATATATACAGTAGATAAAGTAGATCTCACGCAACATATTTTGTAATAAACGTTTATCATTCATTATCGTATTCTATTTGACCTCGTAATGATAGAAGATTATTCTTAATGTGAATATCATTCGATTACGTGAACGCAAAGTTACTGATATGAAGCAGTATTCGAAAACGAAATAACATGTTTGAACTTAAATTATTATTAAAGTATTTTTCATTAGCCAATAAAATTAAACGGTATTAAATTATTTTCTTACTGTATTTGTTTTTTTTTCTAGACATCCAACATCATGTTCGTCAATGGCAGAAATTATGTCCGTTCTCTTTTTCCATACAATGCGTTACAAAGTATCGTCACCACGTGATCCGTCATCCGATAGATTCGTCCTCAGTAAAGGCCACGCGGCTCCGATTCTTTATGCAGGTACACACTTATACTGCTACAATATATTGCTAATTATTATATTGCATATATTAATATAATATCACACATAAATCTCGATATTATATTAATTACATAATTTCATATATTAGCAAAATTAATATTTAATCGAGTCACTATCATGATATCATTATTATCTATTTATGATATATCATATTTTATCGAATATATGTGGTGATATATTACAAAAATAATAAATATTTCTCTTTATCAATTTTAATTATTTTTTTTATTGTTGTAGCCTGGGCGGAAGCTGGTTTGTTCCCGACTAGCGAATTATTGAATTTGAGAAAATTTGATAGCGATCTTGAGGGACATCCTACACCAAGGCTTAATTTTATAGACGTAGGAACTGGCTCATTAGGACAAGGCCTTTCAGTCGCTACAGGCATGGCTTACGTCGGAAAGAATTACGACAAGGCCAGTTACCGGTACGATTTTTAGATCAAACATCCGACTAATAATACAGTTTCCATTTATAACAATCCAATCTGTTATATAGTGTGTACTGTTTGATTGGTGACGGAGAAGCGGCAGAAGGTTCTATTTGGGAAGCTCTCCATTTTTCGTCTTACTACAAGTTGGACAATCTTTGTGCTATTTTCGACATTAATCGTCTAGGACAGAGCGATCCTACCTCGCTGCAGCATAACATGGAAGTTTATCGTAAAAGACTAGAAGCTTTCGGCTTTAATGCTTTAGTTGTAGATGGTCATGATGTTGAAGAATTAGCAAAAGTAAGTTCGTCGATTTTACCAAGTATATGTGTGTGTATGTATTAATTTAGATAAAACTTGTACATTATTAAGATTTGTTTTAGGCTTTCCACGAAGCACAAAATACAAAAGAACGTCCCACTGCCATCTTAGCTAAGACTTTCAAGGGTAAACATTTCCCTCAAATTGAAGATTTAGAGAATTGGCACGGTAAACCTCTGGGTAACAAGGCGAATGAAGTTATTCAGGTATGTTACACTATATATTAATGCAGTAATAGCACTCAAATAGTAATACTTATCAATGATATTCTTGATTTATGTATTTCATATTTTTTCTAATTTATAATTTTGCAGCATCTGACTGGACTTTTGAAAAATTCTGGTCCTCTTGGGCTACATCCGCAAAAACCTCTTGTGGATGATTCTCCAGTCGTAGATATTAGCAACGTTAAACTAGCTTCACCTCCGAACTACAAAATAGGCGAACAAGTAGCTACCAGATTGGCTTACGGCACTGCTCTTGCGAAGGTTTGTACGTCTCTGATATTAACGTGTATCAATAAATTACAATATTCGTAAAACATCTTTTGATTTGTTTTATTCCAGCTGGCGAAGAACAATCCTCGAGTTATAGCTTTGGATGGTGACACGAAGAATTCCACTTATGCCGAAAAGATAAAAACGGTCGATCCGTCTAGATTCATTGAAGGATTTATTGCCGAACAGAATGTTGTGGGTGTCGCAATTGGTGCTGCTTGTAGAGATCGCACTGTCGCGTTTGTGTCCGCTTTTGCGACGTTCTTCACACGTGCTTTCGATCAGGTAAGACATAAATCGGATTCGTAAAAATAATCAACTAATATTCACAAAAGGATAGGCAAAGAATGCATTACTGATTGTTATTACAGATTCGCATGGGTGCGATATCCCAGACAAATGTAAACTTCGTCGGCTCGCACTGTGGCGTGTCCATTGGTGAGGATGGTCCATCGCAGATGGGTTTGGAAGATATCGCGATGTTCCGCACGATTCCTGGTTCTACTGTATTTTACCCGAGTGACGCTGTATCGGCGGAGCGCGCTATAGAGTTAGCGGCGAATACTAAGGGCATCTGTTTCATTCGTACTTCTCGTCCGGCTACGGCAGTTTTGTATAAAAATGATGAACCGCTGGCAGTTGGTAAAGCCAAAGTAGTCAAATCGTCCCCGAAAGATCAAGTGCTCGTGATCGGCGCCGGTGTAACGCTACACGAAGCGATCAAGGCGGCCGATGAGTTGGCTAAGACCGGAGTCAACATTCGTGTGATCGATCCGTTCACGATCAAACCGATCGACGTGCAAACGATTTTAAAGAACGCCAAAGAGGTTGGCGGCAGAATTATCACTGTTGAAGATCATTATCCGCAGGGAGGTTTAGGCGAAGCGGTCCAATCTGCAGTCGCTATGGAAAAAAACGTAATAGTGAAGAAATTGGCGGTTTCGAGCGTGCCACGTTCTGGCCCGCCCGCAGTGCTTCTCGATCATTTTGGCATTAACGCTCGTAGCATTGTCGGAGCTGTACAGGAAATCTTAAAATATTAGTGTTTCACGATCGCAGGTTGGATCGACGGAAGGCTGTTAATGTACAAATAAAATTTTATTTTTCCAAAGCACAAAAAATCTCGATGGAGTATACGTTGTGAAACATTCCATCTTTTTTAAGACGTTTACTGTGTGAACAAACTACCTGGTTTCTATATTCTATTTCAACTTTGTACCTAATCAAGAACAAAATTATTTATGAACACATAAAGTCGAATAACAAAAAAGTATCTTTTATATACACGTATACTTTACACATATAGAAGTATATATAACTTTGCGAACATTTGTACAACTTTTACAAAGCAAGAAGAAGTTTTTATTCCTTAAGGAATTACACGTATACCTAGAAGCTCAAACTAGATGGGAAGTTCAAGAACATTCGGATTTGATATACTGTCGTTTTTATATATTACAAATATGTTTATACACGTTTTTGTTGCAAGAGATATAAGAAAAATATTGAAATGTTTTTGGGACTACTTTTATGTATGAAACATCAACTGGAAAAATAAAAGTGTCTTTGAGATATTCCAAGTGCCTTTTAATATGAGTAATTTGTTATTTTTAATTTTGTGCGTGATACGAAGTTTGTTAGTTTTGCATGCATTTTCCGCGCCTTTAGAGCACATGCGTTATAAAAATAATTTATATCGTGTCGAAAATGAAGAAACAGTGATTTGAATATTTATTTTGAACTAATTAAAAAATATATTCATAAAAAACTGTATTTCTCCGCGGACTTTTTGTCTTTTTGTAAGATTAAAAAATTTTTTTCGCCTAAAAGTTCTTTCGGAATGCAAACTAACTTATTATTTTTAAATGCGTGTGATGCAGAAATATATGCTGGTAGCACTTTAATAAGAAAATATACGAAAGAAAAATCGTTAGCGAAAGTGCAACGTGAAAAAAGCGAACGTTATTAGTTCCTGACGCTGTGAGTTCCTGTTGTAGGCATTTATCACACTTAAGATCCGCAAGTCGGCCAGAAGAACGTTGACAGTCAGCCTCATCCACGAGATATTACGAAGTATTAGACGACGTACAAGGTGCGGAAACGCGAGCGAGAATGTATACCGTGTTTTGTACGCGAGATTACGACGCGCTTCTTCGTGGTAACTACTCGGTTTACCGCGTAATTTTCATATGTATAATCACTGTTTGTAACTCACGTGTCGCAATAATTTAGCTCTTAAATAGTGTTAGGACATTTAAAAACAATTTATCTTGTATTGTTGAGATTTTTATGACAAGTTCCGCGCAGTTATTTGCGTCTCGACTAAAAAAACGCGCGTAATAACCGCGTGCACAAGTTCTTCGTCACGTAATCGGCTAACGAGTCTCGTCTCGGCACACAAGTCGAACCAGATGCTGCTAGGAATGTGTTGTCACCTGATGTCGGAAATGGAAAATTGTTACGCCGCTGCATGTTGAAACAGAGATATTTGTTTTTCTTATTTATAGATTTTTTAGTACTTCCGTTAATACATCAAGAAGAAATATTATTGTTCTTATATTACGTTTTTAATTTGAGCCTCGACTATCGATTGAACATATAAAGAACTCGACTTCAGCCGTTGTTGTGAAATATAAAAAAGATACAAGGTTCTCTCGATTTTTTGGATTCGCATAAATAAAATCAGTCACGATCTTATGCTAATCGCCACGACTTTGTTGGAACTTTGCGCAAGACATTTGATACCAGTTCCATGTTAAATTGTTAAATTATTATCTTTGCATAAATTATAATTAGCAATTATTCATTGGGCAGATCTAATTAAAATAACGAGATATAATTAAAAAAAAAAACCGTAGGTTTTTTATTTTCAGTAGTTGTATAATTATCGTATTAGAATAATAATATAATTATCATTTATATTATTATTCTAATTATGGTACGCACACGAAATGTAATTCGTACATAAATGTATTATAATTTTTTGTGTAAAAATATAATATCTGAATTCTTCCGAGAGAGTATTAGTGAAAAAGCACAAAACACTAAAAAACAACAGTTAATATTCATAGATTTGATTGTCGGTTTATTATTCGTTATTCATGCAATGCGTTCTAAATATAATTCGATAGAGCGACGATATGTTTGGTGTAATATAACAGCGTATATAAATCCGCAGTGCACACCGTTGCTGTGTTAATTAACTCGCTTTACAACACCGTCGATTAAAAATCATAAACTGACGAACGACGGAAAATTCATTCAGAGGGGAAGTGGTCGCGTGTTCAGGGCGCCGACGCAGGTCGACGCGTCGCGGCGTCGCTTCGGAGACGCCGATCGTCGCCAGTGCACGTTCGTCTTGAACGCGGAACGTTTCGCGCTTTCATTTCATTCGTCGCAGGTCTTCGTTGCCGTGTGATTCGCCGGGCGATACCGTGTGCGTGATGTCTGTACGACGTCCGTGACGAGAGAGAAAAAGCAAAAAAACAAACAAAAAAAAAAAAAAAAAAAAAATGAAGCGAAAGCTTCTGCAAGTCAATCGAATCCTCCTCGATGTCAACGATAGTCTCGATCCTTTCTCATTTTTCCTCGACGCCGCATATGTGCATAACTTCACGCCCCGATCGTTTTACTCATGTGCTAGGCTTTAGGTGTGTTGTCGCGCGCGTTTCTGCGAATATAAAAGCTCGTGTTAACGACTTGAGCCGGCGATATGCTGGTTGTGTACAAGCGTTCATTCTGTAACACGACTCTGTAACAGGTGATGTCATCTCCATACAAGTACGATCTGCTCTCGTTTGCGCCTCTCGTTCGTGTCACAGATCTAACGCTGATTCTTTTTTTATACGCGCGCGAATGAATGAATTTTTCCATGATTTGATACGCGGTTCGACTCTAAAAAGAATTTTAAAAAAGTTTTGAGTTTACTTTAACGAAATGCAAATTTTAACGTTTAACTTAACAGATTGCGCACGGACGATTGTGAGTTTTAGAACCGCAGCTTGGGTCGAAAGTAAAGTAAATCGCACTTTTGACAAGGCAAATATCTCGTGCATAGAGCATTCATGTCGTCGCGTACACGGCAATGCGGACTTTCGGCGCATCCCCCGAGCCAGGATGCACGTAGCCGTGTAATTTGAGCACGCCGCAAGTTCAGCTAGTGCTCGACAACTTTTTGATGCGTCCCATTCACGCTTTCACGGCCTGCGGACGCAGGAAAAAACTATCCTTTATTCTCTTGTCCCAACTTGGGTACTTCATTGTACGCTATTATAGCGTGCCGCATGTCTCCAAATCAGCTATTTTCTGTTCGGGAGTTTATAGAGATCGTTCCGGTGCTTTTCGCGCTTTATCTCGTTAATATATCATCAAAAGAGCTTGACGATCGTATTTCCTTATACAAAAGTGCGAGATAAAACATTCTACTTTAATAAAAAAAGGGACACACACGCGCGCGCAAACGATCATTTGATGAATTTTTAAATTTATTTTGTCTTCGTTCATTTCGCGCTTTTAAAGCGCGTTTAATTAACCTACATTCGAATGTCTTTTTCATGTACTGTTTACTGTTTCAAAATAGTTTTGAAATAATACACCGCCCAACTTGCCTTCCAAACACAATACGCACAGTTTACAATTAATTTTTATTCATTGTCCGACAACTATAGACACCATTAAGCAATTCGCAGCGAAATTGCGAACCGCCCCCCGACCGACATTGTTGCTTTATTATTTTATCTTTTATTTACAGTTAATTCTGCTAGCTACTCAAATTCGCCATTAGCTCGCGGAATATTTTCGGCTAGATATACCAGGCTGCATGCGGTTAATATTCTTTTCACCTGGACGTTATTTCGTTGAAATGAATATATACGCGAGCGGTAAAATGTAAATCTATGCATTTTTTCTTTCGATCTCCGTTGCGTCTTGTTATCGCGTCTTGAGGTGAAATCGCGTAAAAAAAACCCGACCAATATTTGTGTGACAAATCGAAGATCAAACGCGCGAAAATCGGGATGAACGCGATGAACATCTTTGTGTTCGATTCGTAATTACGTGTGCGACGACAGAAACAGAGAGACACAAAGAGAACAGGGAAATCGACGACGACGGAGCGATCGAGATCGAGAGGGACGAGAGAGCAAAATGAGGGCCCCTTTGCTTCTCTTGGGCGGCATTATTGTACTGTCGCTCGCGGTGGCGAGGGCTCTCTCATGTGTGTGCTCGCCGATGGAGTGCGACGTCCTCACCGACGAGGATTGCCCCGGAGGCCTCACCTGGGACCCCTGCAGGTAGGCAACCGTTTTAGCCTCTACCACCCAGAGAGATTCCGAACAACTCGATCCACCTGGCGAGTTTCTCGTGAATACGGTCATTTACGTGTGCGCGCTTCCTGCATCCCTTGTGCTCAAAGGACTTCATTCCCGGAATGTTATCGAGGTTTATTATCAATATGCTCGGCTTTCTATCGGGCGATTTTGCAGAGCAGTTAAGATATTATATACAATATACGCGAAAATTTGCGCTTGTAGAAAATACGGGAAGGTATTTCAATAACAAGCTTTGATAACCAAGTAGGAAAAGAAAACACGATTCCGTTGCGTAACTAACTCGGATCATACACGATGTTTGCATAATAATTGTTGTTACGTTTTCTTTGTCGCCGAGGATGTGTCTTTCCTATACTTTGCGTGAAAGCGTAATTTTCAATTTGCCCGGCTAAAGTCTGACCGCTTCTTTGTACGTGTGTCCCGTTGTGTTTTACTAGCGTGTTGTAATTAGTTCCGCGAGTATATAGCGAGCAATTAAAACACACGGCTACAATAAGGTCCTTCCTCCCTCGTCCGCGTTCTTTTTTCTCACAGACGGCAAAAAACAGTTGCCCTTTGTTGTTCATCCACGTTTATGCCTCCTGTGCGCGTATTACGTTTTCGCGCTAACGAAACATTTGCGGGAAAAGGATGAATACGTCCGGAGCGGATGAGCGCGGACCGCCGGGCAAAATCTCTACGCGGTCGAATGTACTAAAGGCGGCGCGAGTTGTTCTGTTACACGATAACGTTTTATCATCGATGTGTTCGATTATCCTATATGTGGCCGACATGCTGCGAGATCCCCGTATCCTTGGGTCTATTTTTGTCGATCCGCAACGAGCATTATTACGTCAGTTTATGTTACACATGCCGTTACAAATGCGAATTGCTGAGTCGGTGTAACACCTGAGTTTTAAGCGTCGCGCCGCCGTGTTTTATGGTCCGTACGAACAACTCGATGCAGAAAAACAGGTCAATCGCGCTTAAATATAAATGTAGGACGTTAAGAACAACAATATTTTACTCGCAATAGAAAAAACTAACATTGTGTGTGTATATTCGATATATATATATTTATACTAGTCACGTGCAATGCAAGTTATTTTTACAATTTATATCGATTGTTTCACACCTTTTCCCCCTGTATGTAATATATATAATAATATAATATATGTATAATACATAAAATATATTTGTAAAAATAACTTGCATTGCACGATCATTTGGTTGTGCTAAGTTTAACTTATTGTTACTCGACACATTTTGTCGTGGAAGTTTTGCATTCGTCTCGTAAATTATTCACCTGCCTCGTTATTAAATGCAGGTGTAAAATTTATAATCATGCGCGCGTTAATGTTGCGAAGTACACTCTCGCGAGTTCTTTCAGCGGAAGAAACGAATGTACAGGTATATCTCCTTTAACAAATATTTGCGAGGAAAGTTTCAAGATAAATTCTACTTCGCACGTATGAAACACGCGATCGATAGCGTCGCCATGCAAGTCTCCGATAACAATACATCGCATAAAATCATATTGATGCCGATAAATGGCTTAGCGTGTACTTATATGGATCAAAATAGAAAATTGCCATTGTGTGCGCGCGCGCGCTACTGTGCAAGGCTGACTTATTTGTTAAGTAAAATGATCGAAGATGGCGAGAAAAAAGCGTATAAATGTTGCAGATTTTTCTCTTATAATAAATGTCTTTCGTATATGCGTCACGTTCATAGATCAATTCCTTCAAATATATGAAGTTATTCAAGCGTAAAAAACAAGTATTAAAGAGCTGTATCATAAAAGCGATAATATCTTGTTCGAAGATATCTATGGAGGTCAATCTTGATTAGATATCTCCAATAGACACAAGGTCCCGATGATTCACGGCTTTATTACGGACACTTTGATCAGTTTACATTACAGTATCTATTACACAATACGCAATTAGAGAGGTCTTTCATCTTTTTTTATATTTACAAGTACTGGTAGATAGATAGATGAAACAACTCTTTAAAAATCGCGGCTCTTCTCGCCGCCACTCGAGAAATGTGCGCGGGGGTAAGGTTGCGCGAGATTTTTCCTTTTTCTTTTCTCTCTCTCTCTCACTGGCTCCTTTACGATCAGAAAAGTTACTCGTAAGATGAACAATTTCAACGTAATTGCTTTTCAAGTGCGAGACAAAGATTGATGCTCGCGCGAGAATCGAATAAGAATCGCGTCCGACTGAGAATTGTGAATTGAGATCAAGCCGTGAATTATGCGTTAGATTAAATTCTTGAATGAGAACGTGAATGGGAAAGTTTCGAGCAAAACATAAGTAGATATTTATATCGTAAGTGGCGTGAGCTATATGAAAGAGCTTGTGATCTTTAAGATAACTTATTTTCACGTCATTGAAAATCACAAAGGCGAATTCTTTATACGAAATTTATACGAGATAGTTCGGGAAAATCTTTATATACCATCCAAAAAGCTTATCCGCCAAAAGCGTTCCGGTTTTTCTATATTATTTTGCCTCGCTTATGTTTCCCCGGTATTTCAGGATACACACAGTCGCGATAATACAGTCGCGCACGAGCGTATCGATACAATATGCTGATTCTCGAAAATGTCGAAATTGAATTTCAAAGAAAGAGACGTGCGGAAATGGAGAAGGAATTCTCCGAAGTGGCCTCGGACAGTTATAGCATCTTTCCCGAAGGACCTTTGCGAATTCAATAGGTGTAACCTAACGTTTATTGCGCTGTGGAATTTCCGGAAGCGAAGTTCTTACGGGAGTCTCGGCGATTCGGCGACTCGGTGGATTGGTGTGGCGACGGCATCGACCATCGAAAACGTTTGATGACGATACTGAAAGATAATCCAAGTAGTTTCGACGAAGTAGTTTAAGAAACAAAGAGAGAGAGAGAGAGAGAGAGAGAGAGAGAGAGAGAGAGAGAAGAGAAGAGAAGAGAACAAAAGAGATAAGAGAAAAGTTACACGCGTCCACAATTCTTACAGTAAGATTATTATCACTTTATGCAAATTCATCGAGCGTATCATATCAATATCATCGTATTTATGATATGCCGATAAATTGTTGCGGTCGTTAGGGACGCCGGTATCAGACACGTTACTTTTTCGATCCGTTACTTTTTTTTATCCATTCTTTTTTGCCACATTATTTCACTCACATATACATGTATGCGCGGTAACCGCGATACAAGAGAGATGTACCGTTCAATTTCGGCCACTATACGCGCGGTGCTGTGTCGTTCGTGCGTGTTTCAATGACATTTCTATCATTCTTTGTGAATTTTCAGTGCAAACACCTGGTTTCAAGCCGTTCGCAATCTGAATGTTATACCAATGTCTCAATTACGGTTTCAAATATGATTCAACGCACGATCTGGAGCTGCAAATCTCATTAAACGCAATCCTGTTGTTTCGCGTCGGAAAAAGATTGCGTCGTTACGACATCAGTGAAATAAAAAAATGAATAAATCTTAAGGACGTGCGCGCGGCGATAGTTTTAATAATCACGAAGAAAATAATATTTTACACGATGTGTTCTCGAATGAGATAAATCATAACAGTAGTAAGATACATGTATTTTATCGTTTTATACTGTATATGTTTTATATCGTATCATCTCTTTGATTATATCTCTTTTGCTCCGCGAGATATGTTTTTGTATTTCTTTTGCGTCATAGAAAAATACGCAAGACTGAAAAGTCCATAGCAATAGATTGTTTCGCGGAAAAGCGACGGCGGACGTGAAGGAGAAGACTCGTCGACTCGTCTTGCCGTCGAGACGACGTAATAAAATTCCTGGTTGCAGTTGACAATTTTCCGCGAGATTATTTTCCGTGCGGTGCGCACCGCAGGCTGTGCCTTGAAATTCCTTTCGTTCTTTTTTTTTTTTTTTTTTTTTTTTTGCGCGCGCGAAAGTGATATGCACTTGCATAATATGTGGAAGCTTCTCATTTTCTTACATCTCGATTCAAGTCAAGTTTTCTTCGGGATAAAAATGCAAATATCACACTGCACTTGCGCCAAGATTTATACATCGGGATTATACAAATCTTACAGTGATATTTCAAGAACAAAAAGAAAAGAAAAGAAAGAAAAACTACGATGCCGGCTTTGTGAAATAAATATGTCACGTAAAAAGAGCTGAAACTTGCGGACTGAAACTATGATTTTGAAATCTCCATTTTATTTAGCGTAAGACTCAGCGGTTTTACGCAAACTCGGTTTTATTTATTTATTTTTTTTTTTACATAAGTGTGTCTTTTTTCAAAACCGTACCGAGCAAGCAATAGTTTTTTATATTTTAATAATTTGCATACTAAAAATGCGCATTGAACATTACACGTGTAAGATACGTCACGGTTTTCTCAGTTGTACAAACTTTTTGAAACAAGACGCGAACAATATCGCACTTTTTTGTCTTGCGAGTGTAAAAAAGATATAAAGCCCTTAGAAAAAGCGCTTTGTATCTTTGAAACATTTGTATCCTCTTGTCGCCCGCAGGGTTTCTTACAAAGAAACAAATAGTCGTATTCGAATCGAAATAAACTGGGTGGCTGCGGTGCACACGTGTAGCCCCATTTCATTTCGTCTATATCTCATATGTTGGCAACAAAATTTTTTGCTATTCGTTTTCCGCTGACAAAAAAAAAAAAAAAAAAAAAAAAAAAAAAAAAAAAAAAAAAAAAAAAAACAGAGCTGAATATATTTTCAGCACACGTTAGTGACGAGCAGCGGTAACAACAAGAGCGCTAATAATACTACTCGTTTATATTGCGTAGAAAACCAATTTTCCTCGTTTGTGACGTTAGAATGTACAAAACGAATTTGTATATACGCGAAAATCCATTACATTTATATGTTTATGAACATCTTTTCTCGAGTTTTATTTCCCAATAAAATAGATTTACGCCAGACATGTATCAAAAATATCGTTGATACACGATCTCGTGATGCAAACACGCCTGAGAGATACGCAGTAGTCTAATTATACAACACTTTCCACTTGAGTTATTTTATTGGCCAGAAATTGCCCGTCTTGTGACTTGATTTTATGTGTATCGAGCACATTCTGTATTGTTACATATATACACGTATATATATATTTTTTCTTACATAAGTATATATATATAACACATATTGATCGAGTTTTATGTGTTTGCAGGTGTTGCAAAGTATGCGCGCGAGTTGAGGGCGAGCCTTGCGGCGGTCTCTTTGGTTTTTCGGGGACCTGCGCCATCGGTCTGCAATGTGTAATCAAGAATCTGCTTGTACATCGCAGCCGCGAAATAGACGAAGGTGTCTGCACGAGTGAGTACGGCGTTTTGATTTAAATTGAGATATTTCTGAGCGAAAGAGATAAGAGAGCCCCTATCTATGAAACTCAAATCACTTGATTCATTGCAAAACAAGCGCAATTCCCAAGATACGATTACAGTAATAGAAAAATGCTAATAAAGACACTCTCGGTTTGTTACTATCTCTTTGCTGTGAAAATTTGCGCAGCGAAATTTAATATCGGTTGTATGAAACCAAGTTCCTATTTTTTAAATCTTTTTTTTTTAAATTACATATGGTCTAAAATATACTAAAAGTGATACTTTTACAATTACGTATTATAATATTTGTTTTACTGTAAGCTCTAGGAACGCGAATTTCGCGCGTATATTTCTCAGCGAAAATTCCCGCTAAATTCACAGAAATAATCCGATGATTGTTTCGTCGAGGATACAATGTATCCACCGCCGTCTGCATTTAATAAGCGCAAAATCGATAATAAATCCATGTGTGAAATGTTTCTGTGTGTACACATTTGCATCAATATGATTATATTTGAAAACGTTATTTCCCTTTCGGTTTATATTCCGCAGAATTACGCGTTATTCGCGGGGATAATTGGATAGTTCGATGTGAGAGAAACTAATCACAAGTGACGTATGACAATTACACAGTTACTATTCCACGCAATTTTAATTCGCGCATTTTAATAAGATGAAAGAATGCGGTAGTTACGCGCGCTCGGTGTTATCGAATATATATAATTGTTTGCATCTAACAAAGTGATCGAATATATATCTGTGAAAAACAAATCTAAAATTTTTACAGTATATAAAAATTACTTTATATTGTGAGATTATATAATGTTTACAGAATAATTTTCCTCTTCGCAACATCTCTACTTTATCTTTTCCGATACGCGGCAAGGTCAGATCAGATAATCGAGGCCGTTGATTATCTGGAACAATGTAATGATAAAATCGATAGTTATTATAAAACGATTAAAAAATTTATTTAACGTTTTGCCGAAGCTGACATCTCTGTCTCGTAATATCAATCTAAAACAAATTTCAGACTGCAAAATTCTGTGCGGTGTTAATATTGCGCGGTGTGCAAACCACGCTTATTATTTGTATGAAACAAACAGCAGAGTAGCATATTCCGCATGGTATATTAAATTATGGTACATTGTTGGGTGAGTGTGTAAAACTTACAATCAAATACACGCGTACAAATACACACGTACTTACACACCGAGATACTTTAATCGACAATATATATATATGTCGCTTTTATCTGTACAAGTTACTCCACTTGTACGAATAAAAAAAAAAAAAATGGTATGGCGAGGTCATAGAGAAAAAGAACGCGCTGTAGTTCGTGTGAAACTTGGGTGGGACTCTCCAAATGGAAAAGTTAGTTTAGGTAAAGTCATGTTTGCGCGTGAACACATTACTTTTCACTTAGAAATTTTCCGTCGCGCCTCGTACATATTGACCTCATTCTCTACCTGAGATAATAGTTCATTGTTGGTACACGCATATTCATGGTACATATATGTAATAACTGGTGTACATAGGAGACATATGTAATCTTCATAACACGATATTGCGCAAGGCGCTTGAAGAATTCTTGTAAGTGTTGTCTTAGTAAATATTTAATTGTACGTATGGAACATGCTATATATAGCTGTTACGTGTGATTATGAAAATGACATAGTTTTTTTTTTTTTGCTCAAATAGTACGCGCTTATGAGATCTTTGCGATCACATTAATTAAGCAATCGCAATCAACTGCTGAAGTTCTTTAATAAATGTTTTTTACTTTTTGTATAGTAAATAAGTTTTTCTTCGTGTTTACATAGCTGGAATAGATAAACCACGTGAATAGCCTTAATGCGAATCTCGCCGCGATAGTCAGCTTGGAGAACATTAAGGTGTACTTCACGCCATTACAATACGCGTCTCTCCACTATTCTTGTGGAGCCATGCATCTCGACTTGTGCATAGTTACGCTGTACAAAGAATAAAGAGAAAAAAGAATTTTAAAAACGAAGACATTCACAATTTACTTAAGAAAACTTGGCACAATCGCTTCTTTGTACACATTTGAATTGTCGATAACTTGGAGATGTCCCATGTACTTCTTGAAGAGAAATTTGTTATACACAGTAGGTATTTTTAACTTTTTTTTTTTTAAGAATTACATCCAAATAGAATTTTCTGAATTCTCGCAGTTAAAATAAACTGCTTAGACAGGACAATGTTTAACGATCCTTTTTTATTTGATTTGCGTACTATCGATAATTACTTCGAAAAAGAATGCTCGCTTTCATTTTCCGACTCATTGAATAATCGACTCGCGAATCCAAGACTTTATTCAGTTGTATTACCTCGTTCTTTTCATTTGTTGTTTTTTTCGCACGGGCTCGATGTCCTTCGCCTCTTTTGAAAGTTCTTAACGCTTTGAACAGAATCGCGCCGGCGAATCTAAAAGTTAACGATCCCGGACCGCTCGCGAATCTAATTGAGCGATTTTTGAACTTGTTATAACTCGGATTTTCCAAACTATAGTCAAACGACGATTTCAAAAGCACCGCGTTCAGGAAAGGAAGTAATTAAGAGCTTCTAAGAGCCATAAAATACTCTTATGAAAAACGTTTCGGATTCTTCAAAGAACGAAACTTTTTGCTGCAATATTTTAGTTTCTGCAGAACCACTCACCTGTTGTAGGATATTCAAATATTGGATCTCGAATTAGGTACTTGAAAGCTC
>QVNZ01003394.1:0-12515 GCA_014825645.1 Pseudomyrmex dendroicus
TCGTTCGCATTAATATATATGTGTGTATATATATATATATATATATATAATATATTTATATATTATATTATTATTTTTACATATTTAATACAATTTTTAATTAGATTTTCTGTTTTTCTTCGAAGAGAGTTTTTCTTTTCTTAATTTACATCGACAGTGTGTCCCGGCAATCTCACAATTAGCGAAAATTTATGTTCAGTCACCGCGCGGAGCGATTATTCAGCGCTAAACGAAGACTCTATTCATTCGAAGAGACCCAGTCCGTCCGTAAAAACAGTAAAGATTACAGAAAGATGATTCTCTTTGTCGAAGAACATCGCAACGTTTTACAGTTAGTAATCTTTTGACAGTGTCATATGCGTAAGTGATGTCTAAAAAACGGGAGGCAACTTTAAGTGTGAAAGAAGGCGTTGTTCCGTCGTGTGTAATATTTTACTAAGACTACTATAACACACAGTATATAAATGTTAAAAACGACAAAACAAAGGAACGATCGTTTCTGTTTTTTTCTTTTTTTTTTAGGTACGTTCTACAACGTATATAAATATGCGGAGCACTGTGCAAGTATCACAATATTTTTCTTATCGAAAAACTAAGATTATAATATATTATTAACGTGTTTTGTGTGTGTGCGATCTAAGGTTTGTGGATATTATTCAGTCGTGCTACGAATTGAATATCTTCGTTGAATTTTTAAGTCTGATAGTCCTGATAGGCATGACGATGGTGCAAGTGAGTGTTCAAATCATTGAAAAACTTTGATATTATATTTATATTTTGTTTATTCGTGCCAAAAGTGAATATTTACGAATAAACATATTGATACGCAACTATAGACAAAACCTCGCGTGTGTCGCAACAATAAGAGAAATTAAAAAAAAAAACAATCTCACCAACACTTGATCGCGTACATGTACATTTATTGTTTAGATAGTTAAGTTCTCCGGATTGTCGGACCAACGGTCGCTTAGATCCATAGTTTTCGTCGGTGGACAGTTCATTTATCTGTTTATATGTAGCTACGCGGGTCAACAGATTATCGACACGAGCGCGCAGTTGTTCACGAAAACGTAAGTATACGCGCGCGCAACGATAATAAATCGATTTAAGCATCGATTGCACGCGCATGCGATTGCTCGTGCGGTCGATATGCAACGCGCGAAGTTACATCAAGATGGCTAACAAGTAAAACTGTATAAAATACAAGGTGTAATTGTTGGAGAACTCGATCGCATTTTGACGTCGTGAATTTCTAGATATTTCAGTAAGTGGCACAATATGTCCGTGTGGAAGCAAAAGATAATGTTATTCATTATGATGAGATGCATGCAAACGATTTCCATTAGACCGTACGATCACTATGTCGTGAGTCTAGAAAGTTTTTCGACGGTAAGCGTGAAAGTGACACGCGTCGCGTGTCGACGATAGTTTTAAGAATAAGGCGAGACTTTTCTCATATATTGTACAATATGTATATCGATGTGCAATTTTTCTTTCAAGATATTACAATCATCTGTGTCGGTCTGTATGTTGCTGAGACGTTTGTGAGGAGACGTACATTGATGTTGTACACACGCGTAATAAAGTAGTTTCGAACAACGGTAGTGCTTTTGTATGTCGATTCTGTTTTTGCATAAAATTACATGGCACTATACATATATTTTTGTCGTATCGCTTTCTGGGATCCCAGCGATTTATTTCATTTTTAGACGTGTACTTGTAAAAGCAGCGGCTGTACTCACATGCAGAAAAATTAATAAAATTTTGTTCCCTCGAATGATCGAGTCACCCGTGCGATTGTCAGACGTTACAAGAAGAAGATTGCACAATGTCTGTCATAAAATGCAGAGAAAAAGTAGGCGCGCGACTTATTGGAATGAAATGATACTGAAGCAAGCGATCACTAAACAATTACTTGCCACAAAATATTATATTTCCATGTTACATATACGTATGGATACATCATGTAAATGTATGATTTTCTCAAAACAATTTGTTAACGAAATATATTTTGCACAATCGCGACTCGAAACTATTACTGGAAAGAGCGCAACATTGTGAAGTAAGACATCGATGTTTTGAGAACCTTCGGAAGGAATAAAAATCATTATTATATATAAAGTGCACCTTAAGTGCACCTTAAGTAGACTGCGCAAAAAAAAAAAAAAAAAAAAAAAATCGTAATATTCATTAAATTATTCATTAATACGAGCTTTCCACGCGCTCATTGGCTCGCATTAATTAATTAATATTCAATAAAAATTGCGAATTTCGCAAAATGGCAAATGACTTCTGGTCAGATTGATCAAATCTATCGTCACTTCGGCTGTGTCAAGGTTTTCCAGACACCCTGGATATTGATATATGAATTATAATTGCTTTACCACGCCGAAAGATTCGATGGACAATGTCACCACTTTGCCGGCCGTTATCCTGCACGGCGACACGGTTCTGCTCATGATCAGAAGCAGGAGCTTTCTACATCTACTCGATGTGTGATACCAATTTGCTCTGCAACTGTGAGTAAATAACATAGAATGATAAACATGAAAAGTGCATTTATACATTTGTTCGCAGGTATTCCGTCGGTATAAACAAAAATAATAACAGCGTTCTAAAAAAAAATTCGAGTTCTTAAATAGGAAGAAGAGTTTTCTTACATCGACTCGTACGGAACGGTACTGTAATCCAGTAAGAATTGCGCCTGCCAAAAATGCAGGAAAAGATGGGTGAGTTGAGCAATGTAGATAGCGATGGGCGCTACTATATCTTTCTTCGTGTTGCTGTTCAAATTTATCAACACCTTCAACACGCACATTTTGCGAGATTAATCGCAATTTAATTTAAAATTAATTAAAGAGTGAGATGTGCGTACTTGAATGCCGCATATACTGCCACCGACCATGTTTATGCTAACGCTGACGAGAAATATAGTTGTGAACGTGGATTCGATCAGTTCCGCGAATCTAAAAATCACGAACGTGAAGATTCGCAGGAAAAAATAACGTGCGAACTGTTACGCTATGTATCAATTACGCACTCTATTACGTGCAGATGTTTGCGCAAACACTCGAGAGCTTTGTTGTAACTGTGGTCCTTCGCTCTGTCGGGCGTCAAATTGAAACTGGCGTCGTTGCTTTCGTCAATATGTTCCAGCGAGTGTCTAAAAGCCGCTAAAATAATAAACGTTCTTGGCAAATTACATTTCCAGTTTACGAGATAACGTAACGATCTCGAAATCGCGATTCAACAAAACGACAATACACACGACGTTCGCCTCTATGTGACGTTTCAATTTGTTTTAATAAATCACATTTCGGACACTCTTACCCAACGACCGAAAACATCCCGCAGGCATGCTGGACCAGGGAAATGTACAAGGTGTCGGTCGCCACTGTGGCGGTCACGTGAGAAAACACGGTCAAGTAACCGTGGATCAGTATCGGGTAGAAATACCGATCGATCGTATGGCCGTACTCCACTCGAAAAGGCAGCTTCGTCACGGCCAGGCCGGTCGAGTTTGAAGTATCCTCGATCATTATCAGCACGATCGACTTGAGCATGTATAGAAATCCTGTTAGCTGCATGAAACCTATAGAAATCGGTTACACGCGTTAGCTTCGCTTTCGGAAAAATTCACTCGATCCAATCGATTTTTAACTCGTTTTTTTTCTGCGTCTTTTTTTTGTTTTGTCTTTTTTTTTTGTTTTGTTTTTTACTCACCTGCGTAAAATATCGTCACGTACTGTCCGTACACGGCGTGTCGATGTAGAATGGCTTTCTCGCTATCGGTGCTCAGTGACAGCCAGTCGTCTTCTATTGTTTTAAAGCAGTTCACTATCTGTAAATACATATAACACACACACACACGTACAACATATTTACGAAGCTTTTGCGACGTCGACAATTATTTTTTTCTTCTAATTAACAATTATTTTCTCTTCCTCTTGTACGTCGCATCAATCGCACCGGTAAATTCACGCTTAAATCAATACCTACTTTCTCGCTGTTCTTCATTAAACTGCCTAATTTGAAGCTGAATATTATTGTGATCAGTATCGTTGGAATACACTCGAACAAATCGTCGAGATCCATCAGGGCAATATGCACATAGAGCAGCTGCGTGTTAAAAGTAATATCGCACGTTATTACAAAACAGCAAATGAGACATAAACGTATAAATATAAAAATTGCAAATTAATTAAAAATAAAGTTAATGAAGACAAAACGTTATCTCTCTCCGGCGTTATCTTTCTCGCGCCTTCACAACGAGTTCGATTGTCAATAACCTGCGGCACGAGGATAATCGAACAGACGGTGAACGTCGGCACGAAGTGCAGACATCTATCGCGGATCGCGCGGTACGGCCACAATCCCGCCAGAGTCATGTAGAACCTGGGGATCATGTAATACCGACTTTGTCGAATGTCCGTTCGCTCGAGCATTTTCAGAAACACTAAGAGTGCGAACTCTATCGATGATTGTTTGAGCAAGTAGCTCCGAGCGCGAGCATATGGAACGTCATTAGCGATTCCGTGTGTCGCGGGAGTAAATTGGTCATCATCACGACCAATTACGCCATCGCGGTATAACGGCCAATTATTTACGCAAACACTGCGACCCTCTTCGTCATTTCTTCTCGTCGCGTTTCTTGCAAGGGAAAACAGCGACAATGTATTCCGTCGCGAAGAAGACGGTTCAGTGCGTGCGGAACGGTGAACGTCGTTGAAAACACAATGCTTGCCATGTGTGAGAAATTATCGAGAAGAGAAGGAATAGAATATTAGCGAAGGTATTGCGAAATAAGTTGTAATCCACACCTTTGCATCGGTTTCTTACATTTAAAGCAGCTGGTAATAAAAATGTATATAGATGTAAATATATAAATATATAAATATGTAAATGTGCCAGAGAAATTTTTATTGCACAGACAGCAGCAGCGTAAAGTATGACGACGATGTGCGCATCACCTTAAACAAAATGTTCCTCACATATAGTAACATTGCAAAATCAACATTTTGTATAAAGTTGTCGCACGTACTTACCGTGTTGAAAGTAACGTATGACAGCACGATCAATTTGCTGGCGGTTAGCATCACGGGCTGCTTACTTTTCATTACGATCATCACAAGAAGCTTTTTTGCTTCTACTGACATGTTGTACCATTCGGCGTTATATCTGCGAATTTTGCGAGTAAAAACAATTTTAAACACAAATCTTTCTTGGTGTTGGAATAAAACTTACGCAGAGTCGAACACTTTTTCGCTTGAGTCTATGACTTTCTGGCCGAGCCAATTTTCAACAAATATATTGATTACGAGTCCATCCAGATAAATGCTGTATTTCAAAAGGCGATTGATTTGTTCCATGTTCGTAATCGCCTAGAAATTATCATGTAATGTACAGACAGAAATGCAGAGATATTTCATTTCGAATAGTTTTTATTTTTGTTTCAAGTAGAAAATTGAAAAGTATTAAAAAAAAAATTGAATATCGTATATCCGAGAAGTGTCACATAGGGTCACGTAAATAATATTAATCACATTAATTGTAAGATGTACCTGATATCCTAAAACACTTATAGCCAATATGGTAGATCCTACGTGAAAGAAGAGAGGAGAACTATATACCGCATTCACCATTTTAACGAATCTGATGTAACGCAATCACAAATATATGAAACCCGATCACCTTTTCTCACAAAGATAATTAAATATCACAGACATATATATTACACGTATACTCACTGCATTGCATCTACGTGTCTCCGAATACTATAAGCGATATTTGAGTACGATTTATTTCTCGTGAACTTTGTTGCTAAACTATTGCCATTAATTTCGAACTCAAATGCGTATTCAAGCCGGTATCTTAAAGCGTAAATATTATGCAACATTTTTTTTTATTACGCAACAAAAATCGAATAATTTCCCAGAGTAACGCATTTGAGTTTAATTGGTGACGTTCAAGCATTTTCACATGAAATTTCACCACTCACCTCAGGGCTGCGAATAATCCGCAAGAATGATAAATCAGTGTTATATACAGAACATCGAATACACCTATGAAGAACGCACAAATCGCAGCGGTTGTGGTTGTATGTATGTATACGGGAACGTAATACGTGTCTATGTCGATAACATGACCGACACGAAAAGGCAATCCTATTTGGGCGCCTTGAGTTTTTCCCGACGACAATGTTGTTCCGTTCTTAGTAGATTTCACGTAAATGATTCTCGATAATAATGTTATTGAATTGAAAACTATTATGTGGAAAAATACGTAACCTAATTTACACAAAAAAAAGTATTTGTGCTTAAAAAAATTTTTAAACCTCTCTCAAAATGTAACGAAACAAATCAATCAGAGAAAAATTAAGACTTTTTGAATTATTTTTGCACTCAAATTGTGTTAGGTCTCACCTGTGTAAGCGTAACCCAAATTTCGCCCGTACAACGCGTACGAATTTTGTATCTTAGTTTCCTCACTCGACTTTTCCGAGAGACGGTATTCTCGCATTTTTATCAGAAGTAGTTTTATCTGTAAGAAAATTTTACAGTACTGGTTACGTACTCGCGTGATGTCGCTGTCTTATATATGTACTTGCCTCTGGCAACGTACGTATCGTGAGTATCATTTTAACCGAGGGCAATATAGTAAATAACAACATCGGCATGCCATCGACCAGTTCGAAGGTGTCGTGCCAGACATCCATCATCCCTAATATCTGCAGTTTCGTCAATTAACTTGTTATAATTAATTGCGCACTTACATATCATATTACAAAACGATACGCGCGGTGATAAATAATTTTAATTGCTAGTAATTTTAATTACTTATGTGCGCGCATATTTGTAATTTTTTAAAACGTCGTTGATTGATCGAGAACTGTCGCGACAGAGAAACAGTACCGTCGCGCATCGATTGATTGTTTTCTTGTTGCCGCGATTATGTCTAGCCAATTTATTTTTTTCGCTAATTTCCCTGGACTATAGCAATTGCACGCAGCAATAATCACAAAATATCTATGCGCAATATTTTGCGAAGAACGCAGAAGCTTTATTTGCTCTTTACCTGAATCGTCACTCCGGATCCCACCACTACTAGAAGTACGAGATATGTAAAAAAACGTCGAGCGGTCGTGTGAAAAGGCCATAGGCCGCTTACGCTTAACAATGTACGAACAATTTTGTAATCCGACGAGTTTTGAAAAAACTGATCGACATTATTCATCTCGCTCTCCTTAACGCGAAATATACAGTCGACGTGAAATACAGATTGTTATTCTCTGTGTGTGCACAACTCAAAGAGATATGCGGTTTTGTCGAACGCGATCGCGGAACAAAACCGAGAGATCGATTGAAACTTACGCGTATTTTTCTCTCTACCGTCCTCTTACCCTGCTCCTCGTTTCCGGTTTTGCAACATCTTATTACAATGTGACAGTGCAATTGCACATGTGGCGAAATGTGGTGTGTCAAAATGTCGAGTGTACGCGCGTGTACACGTATATAATTATCTATTAACGACTTCTGTTCCATTTACGTCGCACATCGTCTATATATTTTATACAGTCCGCGTTTAACGGACCGACGCAATGACATTTCACGGATCGCTATTGCAACAAAACCGTTCACGTCATTGATCGATCTGTATCACTTACGTTTTAAGGGAAAACGATGGAATTTTTACATACGGACGCACGATTTTTTTTTTTTTTTACTGTGTGCGCAATTATTCCTTCGCTACACAAGAAAACGAAAACACATTTTGTGTGTCGATTTTAATTTTTATTGCATTCGTGCGTTTGTTTTTAAATATGTTGCTTGTAAGATAAAAACAGCGACACGGTGAAAGCGAGAAAAAGAAGAAAAAAGTAGAACTTAGCAAAAAATAAAATATAAGATGTAATATCACTTATGTGTATATATAATTTTTCTAAGGCGCACACTAATAATGTAAAACTAATATAAATGTATGAATGTGCAATATGAATGCGACATGAAGTGCAAATTTTGTCTTAAAAATATTTATTGTACGGATCGTAGCAGCATAAAGTACGACGATGACATGCGCATCACCTTCAACAAAAAAATATCATTCGTGTGAGAAAGATTTGCATTCTCGTTTTTTTGTAAAATTATTAGTGACATGGTTTTTTTTTTTACCGCGTTAAAAGTGACGTGTGACAACACGATTAATTTGCTGGCGTTCAGTGTCAGCGGCTGTTTACTTTTCATTATGACCATCATAAGAAGTTTTCTCGCCGGCACTGACATACTGTGCCATTCTGCGCTACATCTAATAATTTTGTGAAATTTAAGGTAACGCGTGTAACGATTTTGTTTATTACATCGGTGTGTAACTTACGCGGCGTCAAACACTTTTTCGCTGGAATCTATTATTTTCTGACCGATCCAGTTCTCAAAGAATATATTGATTATAAGTGCATTCAGAAACATGCCATGCTTCAAGAGACGATTGACATCGCTCGTGTTCGTTACCACCTGTGGAAATTACTAAAATATGTAAGTAACAACATTGTGGTTCTCTTTGAGCGATCAGTGTTTAGTTGAAAAACAATTAACAACTTTGTAATATTATTATATCTAGGTGTCTCAAATAATATTCACACACACAGTGGTCACAACACACCTGATATCCTAAAACGCTTAAACCAAATATGGTCGCTCCCACGTGACAGAAAAGTGGTAAACTGAATACTTCATTCATCATATCAACAAATCTAACAGATTTACTGTATTAATTATATAGTTTTTTAAATATTATTTTTATATATTTTCTTTATATTTATTTTTTTTTTTACACAAGTTACAATAATTTTCTCAGTGCAAAACTACACTTACTTTATCGCTTCCGTGTGTCTTCGAATGCTATAGACGATATTTGAATAACATTTATTTTTCGTCGTTACACCATCATCAGCTTCTAACGCATATTGTAGTCGGTATCTAAACAATATTATATCCAAAGATTTAAAAGTCATTTATTTTTTTACAGCTCATCAACGCTCACCTTAAAGCTCCGAAAAAACCGCAGCAGTGATAAATCAGCGTCATGAATAAAACATCGAATATATTTATCAAAGACGTGTAGGACACACAGCACATAGTCGTATGCACGTATATTGGAACATAATATTTGTCTAAATCGACTAAATAATTGACGCGGTAGGCTATTCCCAGTTGAACGCCTTGCATCTCGTTCGACGATGTAACGTTCGTATCGGACTCCACGTGAACAAATCTCGTTAATAATGTCGTAACGTTGAAGACTGCGGCGTGACTGGACATTAAGACTGATTTACGCAAAAAATTAAAACTCGGGATTAATTTTTCTTGATTTAATTAAACTCACCTGTATAAGCGTAGCACAAATTCCGTCCGTACAACGCGTACGAGTTTTGTATTTCGGTTTCCTCAATCGACTTTTGAGAGAGACAATATTCTCGCATTTTTATCAGCAACAGTCTTATCTGGAACTCACAAAAAATCACCAAAGAGAAAAATAGCAATCAAACGCAGCAACATGTATTATCGCGCGTAATGTCGATCTCTTATCATTGTGCGCACCTTCGGCAACGTACACACCGCAAAAACCATTTTGGTCGTGGACACCATAACGAGTAACAACAGCGGCATTGTGTCGACCAGTTCGAAGGTGTTATTCCAAATGTCCCTTACGCCCAATATCTACATGTTTTTTAATTTTTTATTTAAAACAATCGTGGATTACATTGATTGTGCGTCAGGCGCGCGTAAATGCCGCGACGTAAATGCCGGCACGTGTAATCTATTAAAATTGATTAACTTCTCGTTGTCGCGATGATGCAATCGCAAAATATCAAAAAATATCTACAATATTTTTTTAGATATCTCTCAAAATATCAAAAAATATCTATAATATTTTTTTAGATATCTCTCCTCCCCCCTCCCAGTCTGAAAAACACGAGTTTTCTCTATGTACCTGAAATGTCATTCCCGATCCCAGTATCACTAGCATTGCGAGATATATCACGTAGCGTCGGCTTGCTGTGTGAAAAGGCCATAAACCGCAAATACTTAAGAATATTCGAACGTATCTGTAATGCGGCGAGCTCTGGTAAAACTGATCAACGTAATTCATCCTCTCTTTCTCTGTCAAATTGTGTGTGTGTGTTTTTTTCTTTTATTATTATTGTCACAAACGTGAAACGTGTAATCGCTGTTACATACATATAGATTGACGCGCTGTTTGCCGTAAGTGCGTCCAAAAATGTCACGTAACCACGGGATCGATCGCACTTACTGTCAAGCGTTTCCCGACTCTGCTTCTTTTCGACTTCCGCTTTCATACCTCTTATTACAATATACATATATCACATTGCAATTGTCTTTGAGTATAGTGTTTTGTTCTATCCTACACGTGTGTGTGTGTGTGTATGTGTACCGTGGGCATATAAGTATAGACTAGAAATTGTGAGATACATATTCACTTCGCAACGCGTCGTAGCCTACATCGTGTGAATTCGCGAATCAGTAAAATTAACTGAACGCTAAATTCAGTGCGCTGTACGTGTAAGGGCCTCCGCACAAACTCTTTCGTAACGCGTTACGTTACGTTAAGTTGGCCATAAACTTAGATTCGTACGTAAACTTGAACTTTATAAATAACGTACAATGGCACCCATAGACGTTGAGTCACCGTAACTTAATGAAAATCGTGTATTTACATTCGCGTCATTCGTGTGTAGAATAAAAATACACATAAGTAAATTTTTCTATTATAAAAAAGCTTATATCGCAGAAACTAAGATAACCGCGAGGCAAAACTTGCGTACGTTTGCTTGTTTCACGCGAAACTTACTTCACCCTTCTCGCGTAACATCTTATCTCGCATCCTACCAACATCGTACCGATTTTTTCTAGCGATGTCATTGTTGAGGGTCGTAATTTTTTATCTACACTTATATATCTATGGCGTGTGTACATATATAATACTACTGTATTATTATTATCTATTACACCGATGCCGATCTATATCGTTACAACGCAACTCTGTGTGCACTTGGTCTACTTGCGTCTTAGATGACGACGCGTTTACAATGTTTACATCTCTCGTGTGCTTTGTTTCATATATAAAGTTTCATACATAAAGTGTCTCGTTTTATATATAAAATATCTCATTTTATATATAAAGCGTCTAAAAAATTTTGATAAGGTCGAAGTGTGAAGATAGATTAAATTAATCTCAATCAACAAGTCATTTATCATTTTGCAAGATTTGCAATACTTATTGAGTTATCAATGTGAGCCAACGAGCGAGTAGAAAGCGACGATCCGCACTCTGTAAGCGTATATGATTTTCAATTGTATCACGGTGAAAATCAACTGATTGCAAGAAGCTGTGTCGTCACACCTCGCTTGTTTGCTTCACTTCTTGTTGCTGGGATGATTGCAGATGAGTCTTTTTTTACAACTAAAAATTGTACACGTCTGCAGAGACCTCATTGGCTTACATTGATTAATTAATAACTCAGTACCATTTTGTAAAATGGCACGTGACTTTTCGGTTCATGCTGATACAATCCACATTTCAGCTGTGTCAAAATTTTTTTCAGACACCCTATATAATAAAGTAAAATTGATAGAAAAATTGATAGAAAAATTGATATCACAATTGCATATATGTATAATCAAAAAGAACATTTTTCAGATCGCAATGGATTTTCTGTTTTCTAGAGGCGCAGGAAACTATTACAACAGTATCTATATCCATCCAGTATATATTAACCATCGGTAAAATATACATAGTGAGTGTTATATAGCGTGTAATCAACAAAAGTACATTATTTTTATACCTGATGTGCTTATGTTAACTAACTGCTGTTTTGTTTAAAGTGAATATAAATTACTGCATCTTATTTCGTGTTGTTCTCTTCATTGAAATAACATAACTGTAGGTTTTCTAATATTGTAAAAGTAATATTGTAAAAGAAATTCTTAAAGTAATACTTATATGTATCTTATCTTTTAAGATTATATACATGTAATTTTCTTATTTATACATATATACACACACACATGTATGTATATACATGTATATGCAGCGTATTCCAAATAAAATGTTACAAATGAAATAACTGCAGAACGGGTCGGTGAAGTATAATGATTTTACGGTCAATTTTATCAGCTTGCGTGAACTAAATTTAATTTTTCGCCGATTTTTTCGGGGGTCAATAGATAATTCTGTTCTTGTTTAAGCGGTATCCCATTCAAGTTTCAACGTGAGTCAATTCTGCGTGAAAAAAAAACTTTTACTTGAAAAAGTGCAATGGTAATGATTTTTAAAAAATAAAAACTCGAAGACGTTCCGCATCATTGCAACCACGCGTGCAAAACGAAAATTATAAATATGTTGTATTAAAAGCCCGGTAAAAAATTTTTTATATATAATTCTATATACTTATACACAAATTAACATAAATATGCAAATTTATATGCCGAAAATGTCCA
>QVNZ01003396.1:0-13284 GCA_014825645.1 Pseudomyrmex dendroicus
TACGAGTTGATCGTTTGGATGTTTTTGCAAATAAATATATTTTAAATATACTTATATTTAAGAGTGTAAATTCTTACCCGGGAAAAATAGATTAAATCTAAGTAGATCTAACTTAAATCTAACGAGATAAAAAAATGGAGAAATAGATCCAATTAAATCTAAATTAGATCTAAATAGATATAAGTAGTTCTATGTAAATTTACACTTTATTTATCATTAGATCTTCTTTAGATCTATTATCTTAGTTCTGCTTAGATTTGCTTAGATCTAATGTAATAAATCTGAATAGATCTACTATAGATCTAAAATAGATCTACTGATAAAGTGTAAATTTATATAGATCTACTTATATCCGTTTAGATATAAGTATATCTACTGTATATCTATTTAGATCCAAGTTGGATCTAATTTGATCTATATTTCCATTTTTTTAAATCTCGTTAGATTTAAATTAGATCTACTTAGATTTAATCCCATTTTTTCTCGGATACACATTATTTTCTACTTATATATTTTGCTAATGTACATGTATGTTCGTATTATTGTTGCGATATTAATTTCAAAGTGTTATTTACTTAGCAGCCGCGCGTATGGCTAAAAGTATTGCCGAACGCGACAAGCGGTGCAGAATCGACGATACGATTTATTCTCAGAAATTGGAGCAATGTGTGCCAATCAAGATAATTGTCGAGTCCGATTGTCTGTCGAAATGTCTCTCCTCGAGATACAACGGGAATAGCTTGCAGAAACAGGTTTACAAAAAAATCGGACGTAAGAACGGAAAGAAATGTATGGATGAGAAGAAAAGGATGCAACTGCCGGCCTGGAAGTCGGAATATCAAGACAGCATCAGCAAGATCGGACAGTCCATCGTAAAGGCTAAACTACATCATAAGAGAAGCGCCGCGCCGATGTTGACCGTATCTTTTTAAAATACATGTATCAACAGATCGAATGTATGTAAATAAAAGTCGATGTTAATAAAACAATTGCAAATTAGAAGCGTCTCATGCAAGCACGATATGTATTGATTAATTATTATAAAATATTATTCTCACGCATGTATCGTTACGTGCGTGTCTCGAAAATGTAAATAAAAAAAAAACAAATACTGTGACGGGATTTTCTTTTCTTCGAGCAAAAGCAAGATGTTTAATATTGTGTTAAATGTACATATGTAGACAAGAGTACAATGTTTTTTTTTGTCTCTTTTAGATAGACAATATTTTTATTTATCACATTGCGATAATCCGTTGTCGTTAACGAGTTTCACAAGAAAATCGTCAGGGGTGCGAACAATTTTCAGGTTGTTTCTCGCGCGTATATTATATGCGTTACATAATTATTGACAAATTAATATAAGTGAATTTTTTCTATAAGCAATTCTGTAGTTTAATATTTCTGTTTGGTCCTCTTGTACATGAATTTAATACAATGTATATAATGGCAAAAATATAACTTATGTATATATATATTGAGTTACGTTCTATTACTGAGTTTGATGCTGTTATGGCTCACAGTGGACCATTTACATTCTATTACTTATTTCACAAGCGTGTAACTAAACGTCAAGTGAGCTAAGTACAGTCTAGTAATAATCAAAAAAGCTGGTGACAATTAGAACTTAGAACTTAGAAATTAGGGCCAATGCGAGCCAATATACTGAATCTTCTTGTAATTAATTGATTGATCTCTTATTAAGTTTATTATTGTACGGGTGTTCCCGAAATAATTTGAAAAAGGAAAACTTAAATCTATCCGTGTGTGACGCACCGTCATTGAACGAGATCCGTTTTTTTTTTTTTTTAGCGTTTGGAATTACGGTGTGAGCTGTAGCCGGCGTTGGGGACGAAAGGGTTAAGAACTTAGGAGTGAAGTCAATGCGAACCAAGCTGGATCTTCTCGTAATTAATTGATCTTTTATTAAGTTTATTGTGTACAAATATTATTTAAGGCCGGTTGGAATTGCGTCGCACGGATAGATCTAATTTTGTTTTCTTTTTCAAATTACTTTGGCATAAAAAATCAATTAATAAAAGATCAAGTAATTATAAGATTCAGTATATTGGCTCGCATTGGACTCACTCCTATGTTCTTAATTCTCACGAGCTTTTTTAATTATTATTATTCAACGCCAGTTGGAATTATGGTGCGTCACACACGGATAGATCTGTAATCTGTAATTTTTCCTTTTTCAAATTATTTCGGGAATACAATAAAAAATCAATTAATAAAAGATCAATTAATTACAAGAGAAGATCCAGTATATCGACTCGCATTAGTCGCATTCCTAAGTTCTTAAAAGTCTGATACATAGACTAGTACACATCCATATGTACAAATTTCAATTTTAGTGTTATATATACAGGGTGTCCGATACAATAATTGTATGACCTCTCGCAGGCAGATAAAGCGAGGTGTGCTGAGTCAAAAAGTCCTTTATCATTTTGTGAGTTTCGCAATAATTAATGAGTTATTAATTTACAAAAATCCGCGAAAGTAAAGACAACACAGCGCGCTCACGGTTGCTACACGCGTGACACAATGACCACGTTTCAGTAGAACACAATCGCTGCTCTTTTGCAACTTTTTTGTCTGATAGAACTATTCTTGTAGATCTATTATAAATTTTCAAAAAAAAGCCCTATTAAAGGGTTGCAAAAGCAGCAGCGTAAACATTTGCGTTCTGCTAAACACGACCAATGGAAGGAGTGATCTAACAGCAATAATTGTTAATAACAATTTTGATTTAGAAAATTATAATTAATTATTTATTTTGATGAAAAACTAAACGGTTAATTACCGGACACCCTATCCGTATATACATGTGTGTATGTATGTTGTGTAATTTCAGTTTAATAAAAATGCCTTCGGATAGATACAATAATAATTACAAATTCTTTTTGTCGTATATATTACAATAATAGAATCGCAACATAATATACAGTATCGATACATATGTACACTTTACTTGTTAATAACCTAAAAACCTAGAAAAAATCCCGACGATCAGCTCTCAAGATTTACTACTGTCCAACTAAAGTGACATGTGTATAAGTGCACAGCATGAAAATATACATAAATTCTAATAAATATAGCTAATAAGATCCTTGCATTGTTTTTTTTTTTTTTTGTATCACATGTACAAATATATGCGCAGTCACAGAGGAACTATCGGTTCTACTTGATCTTTAGTAGTCGTGTAGTCGTGATTACAAGTCCACCCTTTCACGTGGTTATAATCGATTATAAATTGTCGCCGTTGTTTGCGTCAACGTGGAAGAAAAAAACAAGCGTGTTAAGCATATACATATACATAACATGTATATATATATGTATATAGAATAGTAAGATATCAATAAATGACACTTTGTTTTATATACATATATATAAGAGTCTAGATTTTTTTTTTATCACAAAATACATAATTTTCATATTTGCTCCGCAAATATCAATTTTACAATTGATTTTATATCAGAAATATTAGTTTTTATTTCAATAAAATAAATAAAAAATGATAAACATATTTTTCAAACATTTCACAATAATAAATGAATATATTATTTAACATTTGCAATGTCAATCAAATTTAACTTTTAAATATAATATAACGTTACCAGTGTAGCACAAGTGTAAAGATATACGAACTGAATCTTATCTGTCCGAGACCTTTGGTGCTTATACATATATTATTAGGACACAGCTGTATGATGTATAGGCTGATGATATATATGTATGTGTATTAAAGACGCGGTTTCATAACTTTGAAACTAGTTTTCTTGTTGGCCAAAGCTTCGGTGCGCGCACACACGTTCTCCGAGCTACGTCTAATGATGTCTATGTACTCGCTCGACGCTTGAATGTCACACGGCGATCTCGTTGTTTCGTCATACGAAAAGCAATCTGATGCGCTTAGAATTGAACTTGTGTCTATCTAAAAATTCGAAATATAAACATATACATATTTCTCTATCTGAATATTAAACGTATATTATTTGCAAGCGAACCCTTGCAAACGCGAAAATTCTGATATTAATGAAAACTTGGTATACATGTGATGAGAGGAGAAACAGACTGTAAAAATATTTAAGTTCATTAAAATCTAGATAAATTCCGAAGGAAAGGGCCAGGATGAGCCTAAGACACAGGTAGTAGTGTGCACAGAATATGAGGATCTATTTATTATAAATAACTACCTGTGTCTCATACCGGCTCTTTCCTTTATTTTGAACATTTAAAGCCTTTTATTTCTATTATTAAAATCTAATTTTCATAAAAATCAGAATCTTCGGTTTCGCGAAAAAGAGATGCTTCTTAAAATTTACCATTGGTTCACTTATTACAATATCCTGAGACCATTTCTCAACCTGTTGAGTGTAGCTCGATTTGTCTGCTCTGCAAAGTATTTGATTATTTTTAAGTAAACATTATAAAAAAAAACTTAATTTACAAAACGTGCGACTATAAATGTCTCTACTTACTTGGATTCGGAGTTGCGCTTTTGTCGTAATGCGACATCGTTTGTACATTGTTCCGGATAACTACGAGTCGAATCTTGCTTCTGTTCCGATTCTTCGTAAGTACACACATGGTCCAACGACAAGCACGATTTAGCGAGATGATCTCTGCTGTAAATGGCAGTTTCCGTTAATGGGCTTTGTTTCTGAACACTACTACTACTGCTACTATTTTGTTCGTTAACTGTTGTCGCGCTAGTATCATAATTCTGTAAAACTTGGTTTTTGCAATTATGTTCCGCGCTGTTCTTCCACGCGCTGTCTATCACATCTTTGACATTTTTTAAAGTGTCATCCATCGGCAGCATGTCGTTTTCGATCTCGGCCAATTCTTCCTTTCTGCCAACGTGATTGCCGTTCATGCTTTCATCCGCGTCGGTCTGACCATTACCGAGAGCCATTTCGCAGCTGCTTATAGAATTCGAGCTTCTGTCTCGGGCGCTCGCAGAACTTTCCAGACTATCCGCGAGATTACCCGCTTTAGAAACCGAGGTGGGTATCATGATCTCAATGTTACTCTCAATAACAACTTTATCGCTACTTTCGACAAAGTTATCTTTATTCTTAAAAGATAGGTTATCAATATTCAGAATGGCACTGTTTAATGTCTCATTACTGCTGTTGCTCGACTTGTTTTTAGCCAGTACCAAAGCTTTATTGTCAATGGCACTCTCCTCCGATTTGCAGATACGCTTCGACTGACTGCCCAACGCGGGCGATTGTACGGGTTTGTCGAGACCCTGATCCAACGAGGATCCAAGTGACGACTTTATGCTCCGCAACTGGCTCATCGACCGAGACGAACGGTGGCATTTTTCAAAAAGTAGTTTTTGCAATGGCGGCGTGAGAGGTGGATTATGTTTACCATTGCCACCTTCGGTATCCAATGATGAGGTAGAGAATGTTCGTTTGGAATCATCTAAACTGTGAAATAAACATACGAGGATCAGTGTGGGATCAAGTACAGTGATGCATATCTGACAACAGTTTTATATCATTTCTAGAATATCAACGTAAAAGTGTGTTATTAATTTTTACAAAGTGAAAAATAATTGCCGTTTCAAAGAATGTTCAACATCGTATTACATTTGTTTTGATAGTTCATCTATGTTTTTAATAACATCTGCCTATAACATTTGTTATTGCAAACATATAGAATTATATTAAAAAATATAATTCAGTGACTTTAATCTTTTGGTTTTTATAATTCAATTATTTTATTCAAACTACAGATTATTTAAAACATAGTCGGTCAGCAACGGATTACAACGGATGTTTTTTTAGATTTGCCACAAAGAATTCAAAAAATCAAATTCTCTGTTATCTTATCGGAGAATATATTATAAAATGTGTCAGAGATGCTAATCACACGTTATTACGTACTAGATCTGATTCGGTTTAATATTGATCAGCGTGGCGAGATTGGGCAACGTTGCTCTTAAATCGGTAGTTGGAAGGCCGCAGTACCATCGCAGTTGAGCTATGTTCTTGTTTAATAGATACACGGCGTAATGAAACTGCAATTTGTCCTTGCTTCGGGCAAACAACGGAAACCTAAAAACAAACATTACAAGTTGAGATATTGTACGTTGCGTCGAAACGCGTCAAGAAGTCGCGAAAGAAGTTCTTACTGTCTGTCGTTATCGGGTAAACTCTCGGTAATGTGGTCTATAATCTTGCTGCGCGAGCCGTAATGTATGATAGGGTATCTGGTCGATACGTTAAGGAAATTTGCGATCATTTGTGTCGTATGCGCGACGAAGCCCAACGCCACGGCCACTTGAGTGTCATTCGACAACTCTAACTCCTCGCTGTCCGGTAAGTAAACGTTATTTATTCTGAATTTTCCAGTGCTGTCCTACAAGAAAAGCTTAGCTGTTCGGTGCATTGCGCAAAATAGACTATTCATTCTTATTGTTTTTTTTCTTTTGCGAAATTTACCTGTTTAATCGGATATATTAAGCTCAATTCTGAGATTAACTGCTGCCGTCTTTGAGCAAGTTGGCCGCTTTTATGCAAATACGTTTCCCTAGTCTCCATGTGATTTTGTCGCCATTCATTCAGTTTGTCCATGTCTCTGTTCAGCTCTCTGTATTTTTCCAACAAGGTGGAACCTAACACACAAAAAAAGTTTCTTTAACTTGCTTTTCTTCAGATGCTAATTTTTTATAATTTAAATATTTTCTATATATTTAATTTTATATATAATTATAACTTGATTTTATATATATATATATATAATTTATATATAATTTATATATTTTTTATCCAAATCACAGATGTTTCAACAATACCATGATCTTGATTTTCTTCTACAATGTTGTTGTGCAATTGATTCAACACACGTATCTCCGCCATTTTCCGTGCTCTTTCTTGCTCCAGCAATTTCGTCCTAAATTTGGCCAGTTCCAGCTCTTTACGTATCCTCAGAATTTCCATCTTCTTCTCCTTATTCACTCTTCGTGGTTGCAACAGTCTGCTCAGAGTTGTTTGTGGATATTTGGGAGTATAAAAATCATCACCCGTCGCAATGCGTATTCTGAGCGCTTGCACAGATTCCGTTTGCTGCTTCAACGCCTGCATCTTGCTTCGCAGATTACTTAGCTTGTTCACGGTGTAACTGTTTTTCACCTCGGACGCATTTAAACTCATGTAGAGGTAACGTTTTAATTCTGGAGTTGTCACACAGCAGTACACAGGCGTGAAGTATCCACCGTGAAAATAAAATATCAAGGAATTTTCTTTCAAAATTGTTTCCAGATTAACTGGGAGTTTAGGACCGATATATGTCAATCCGGTGAACGATATGCCCCAGGTGAAGAGAGTCACATCGGGTTTTGTAGCATCAGCTGGTATCGAATGCTTCCAAACTCTTATGATAATCTCTGTTTTGAGAGACAAAATAAAACAATTGTCAATCTCTCAAGAAACATTTATGTAAACAAGTTGACGAGAGTTGATGACAAAGCAACATGTACGCTTGTACCAAGAAATATACATCACTCATAGTACTAACGCTCTGAGATAGACTGTAACGCTCACCACTGGCTGTTGAGTAACCTGTGGCATGCAGAGTTGGCACTTCCAGACAAGACCATCTCGGATTGGCATTGTCAATAGCCTCGCTTGTGTACAAGGGAGATGACATGCTTGAACTATGCAGAGTGTAGTAGTACCAACATGCTTCTCCATTTGCATCAGCATTCAGATTATGGCCTATTATTTGTACTAAGCTTCTGAGTCTTAACTGAAAATTAAAGAGGAAAAAACAATCATGTTACACGTTTGTAACTAACGATCACTTTCTCTCTCTCTCTCTCTCTCTCTCTCTCTCTCTCTCTCTCTCTCTCTCTCTTTATTTACTTACCTGTTGTGTCCCTAACGACAGCCAGGTCTTGTAACGTGGCGCTATTCGCGATTGAAGGGTTAAATCTAAATCTTTAATAACGTTTCGCGATTCGGAAAGCTCCATTGTGTAACTTCATAGTACTGCGATAGCGTATCATTCAGACAGCGAGAATAAAACACCGCGCGCACTTTTACCGATATGATCGTGTGACAGAGATAGGTTAGATGTATTTTGATTAGTATTTGCATAAAAATCTATCACAAATAAATCAACAAACTTGTGTTCATCGCTTTGTCCGACAAATTTGTTCAACAAAGTCGAGCGTCTCGTTAGTTTTCCGCCGCAATTGAAAGACATTAAGTCGCACGCATTAATCGGAACGAATGTGCTATAACAAACTGTGTGAGAAATTCTGACAGTTCCTCCTCGTTTTGACACCGTCGTCGCATGCAATCGCGATCACATTCCGACGTTCAACGCCGGTAATGAAAATCTATAGCGTGCGCGACACGAACTGTACATTTGCAGCGCTGAAACGTCCCTAATCCGGTTGATCTCTGATAATCCGCTTTGCCACACATGCGCCGAACGCATGTTCCTCTCATTCGCTGACACTCGGTGCTGTTCGGTGCACTTTCAGTGCAGCCAACTGTCGACCAAAATCCAACACGACCATACCACTACAGTAATAATAAAATACATATAAATAATTCACGCAGGCATGAATCTTTTTTTCTACTACAAAATTGTGAAGTAAAATTTTTTTCGCGCGCACTTCTCGCGTAAGATTAATTCACGGTGAAACTTTACGGTTTTTTTCCATTGAAAATTTTCATTTTTTTTTTTTTTTTAACTAGGGAAAACAGATTCGTCGCACGAGCTTTGTGTTAGCTGGGCGAGAAGAAGATATCGAAAACGGAAGAAGAAGGGGGAGAGTCATTTGTGCTTCTTCGGAAGGTATTACCGCTCTCCCGTGTACTCTGTGCAACAACACCTCGCATATGTATTCCGGTAGCGTCAAATGGTAGGGCGTCCCATGGAACACTGGCATCACTGCAAAATGGTTGACGTGCCTTTGACCGTGTCGTACGGTGGAATGGCGATGCGAGGCTCCGTTTCGTCGTATTGCTGAAAAACAAGCTAGCCGCATCGTTCGCGACAACGTTGGTGATGCAACCCTAAATGGCTGTTCCGGGATAATTGCATTTTTGGTACGTATCGTTGACGTGGGAATTCGGGAGGAGCCGGTTTACGGGAGGAGGAGGATCGAAAAATCGTGCCCCGACGATCCACCTGTCAATGCATACGGCGCTTCTAACAAAGTTTATACGCACATACACACATCTCTGTTCGATTCGGAGCTGTCGGGCTTCCCCATTTGTTCGCTTGTTTGTTTGTTTTTTTTTTTTTTTTTTACCGAATTTTGATTCCGATAAAATGATTTTACGCCCACAAGAAAGGAAAGAAAGCGCCTTGTTAGTTCTGCAAAGACTCCCCCCCGCACATATACACACACGCGCGCGCGCGCGCGCACCGAGGAAAAAAATGCACTGATTTCGCTAACGTTGGCTCAGACGATCTTTTTTCGATTGTTGCAGTTTTGCGCGAAGTCTTTGGGAAGTGTGAAAAACGCCGAGTGAAGTGCGTGTGGCTGTATATATTGAAGACTTGTTAGAGAACACTCTGGGAGAAGCGATGGAAAAGCGACAAGAGGTGCTCGCTCCGTTTTCTTCCGGTGAGTTTTGACTCGCGTTTTGACTCGCTCGCTCGCTCGCGGCTTTCTCCATGTGTCTGTCAGACACACGGAAAATGCGTGTGTAGGTTTGTTGTGTAGGCGAATCGAGAACTATGCTTTTGTTATAAATCTTATCTTACGTGTGTAAAATAGATGTGTTTATAAAATATATGGTTTATGCGTGTGGATTATATTTTTTTTCCATGTATATATACATGTATGGAAAAATCAATAGAAAAGACATATTAAAGTTTTATAACTTGGTGTTCGAATATTTTATAATATTAAAATTTTTTAAATATTATAAACACACTTTACAAAATTTTAATGCTATAAACGCACTGTTAATTTTTTAATATTATAAACACACAACTTAAAAATAACAATTTTGTTTGAACGCTTATCTCGAAATTTTTTTACACTAGTAATAACTGCTTATTATAGTGTTTTTAAAGCTTTAGCAGGTTTCTATTTTAAACAGTTGCGGTGATAAGAATAACACACAATACTTGCGATCATAGTCTCAAAATATAACACGCGTAATATTCTCTTTTTGTCGCTTCTATTTTAAAATAAGATAACATTTGATATACACGAAGAAAATAAAAAGTATTGTTTATTTTCTTGGAGAGAATCGGTGAGAGAGCTTTCGTTAATTAAAAGAGCTTGATGCGGAATGTGAGAGAAATAAATATGTGTATATCGCTTTATAAGGTTTTATTTTACACAGCATTACGGTAAACTTGATGCACCTATGCATATATGTATCATTGCTATTTATGTCGGAACAGAAACAAAAGAATGTTCTCTTGAGGTAATCAATACCATGTGAATCAAGTATAAAGTATATACATATATAAGATACACATACTCACATCCTCATTTTGTATTGTTTGTTACATGTATATACATAAAATCTTATATGAATATATTTAATTTCACAATTTTTTAATTTATTATTAAATAATTATTCTCAGATTGTCAAATCCAACATATTTTAGCAACTGTCTTTTGTTATCTCTTTTAAATTAATTTCTAAAATAATAGTCTTATATAAATATATTTAATTTCGCAATTTTATCAAATAATTATTCTCAGATTATCAAGTTTAACATATTTTAGCAACTAAATTGTATTTTTTTTTATTTTTTTAAAATTAATTTCTAAAATAACAGTCTTATAAATATATTTAATTTCATAATTTTACTAAATAATTTATTATTAAATAATTATTCTCAGAATTATTCTCGTTAAGTTCAACATATTTTAGCAACTAAATGTTTTTTTGTTATCTCTTTTAAATTAATTTCTAAAATAACAGTCTCATATAATAAATGTATTTAATTTCACAATTTTACTAAATAATTTATTATTAATTATTCTCAGAATTATTCTCGTTAAGTCCAACATATTTCAGCAACTAAATGTTTTTGTTATCTCTTAAATTAATTTTTAAAATAAGTGCGTACACACATTTTCGAGAAGATAAAAAATGACACTCAAAGTTTTTCTATATCAAGATTAATTACTTTAAAGAAAAAACTGCTTTTGCTTTTCGAAAAAAGCCGAGTTGCAGCTTGTTGTTATTTAAGAAATTACAAAGAACTTTCTCCCGAATCGGAGAAACCCGCTGCTTATTTTCTTAGCAAACACAGAATTCCGCTTCAGATACTTGGCGTAAAGGCTTTATAAGGCTTTTCCAAATCGATATGCTATAAGTGTGCGGCACACATGCCGCGCATCTCGTGATCTGCAGAGTATCATTTGAGGAGCTTGTTCTCTCTCTCTCTCTCTCGCTCTCTCAGAGAGAGGGTGAGATCGTTATGCGAAGAGACGTCATCTCGCGACATTAACCATCGCGAAAATCATTACCTCTGGAATATTTAATAATTCCGATAATATCGACTGGCGCAGTCACCGCGGCCTACATTCAAATGCCAGCTGGAGCAACACAATTGCGTCTCCTTCCTCTACCCTCGTTCTTTCTCCCTTTTCTCCCTCTCTCTCTCTCTCTCTCTCTCTCTCTTCTCTCGGGACACTTTGGCACAAGTCGATGCTGTTGTCGAAGGGTTGTATATATCAGCGTGCGATTGTTACAGCGAATCCTTGCTGTGACGGGAAGCCGGGTAGAAACACAACAGTAGTTTATTGAGAATACGTCCGAGCATTTAAAAAGAATCACCGATACAAATATACTCGCGTCTGAATTACTCAGCGGAGCAAAAATTGCTTCTTATGATTAATGTGAGATTTTCCTGACGTCTGTTAATTTTACAGCGTTTTTAATTTTTGATGTTTTTCAATGCGGTCTCTTTTTGAGAGATTTTTGAAGTTGTGGAAAAAATATGTACACGGAAAAAAAAAAGATATTTTAGCAAGAAATTTGTTACTACAGGTGGCCAGCAACAAAAACACACGTGCTGAGATGTTTGTTTTGCCGACAAAACATTTTGTTAACAAAACAAAAAATTTGTCGTCGACAATTTTTCCTGCTGCCAACTATATTAAATAGCAAAGCTTTTTTTAATCGACTAAAAAAAAATAAGTGATTAATTTTGAAAAACATATTCTCTTTTACTTATCTAGAGACATTAGGCTAATGTTTGAAATATCGATAAAAATATTGTCCCGATCGCGTCGAAAGCTACATAAGTACGTACATGTGCGTGCAAACTTCCATTGCTTTATCGCGATTGCTTTTTATTTTGCACAAGTGCAGACTTGCATGCGATGTATCTCGGAAAAGTCGCATAATTTCACAATTTTCGCTTATCTTATCGCAGTTGACCGAGCTTTCTCAACTATGATCCTTTGTTATGTTTATTTATTTATTTTTTTTATTTGTAGAAAGAGGAAGACAATTAGTTGCGCGCTTAAGTCGAAGTTGATTGATTGTTACGACGAATCAACTCGCACAAACGATATAATATTTTAGCGTCTTGAATTTTTTTCAACAGCTTCCGAGCCGTTCGCAAAAAAAGCCGAAGATCACGTAGAGACCACTTAAGCGACAAAAGAGACAAAAAACAAAAAAAAAAAAAACATAGAGAAATATTTGCCGAGGAATTTGTATATCCGTATTTCCGGCGCTTAGGACGGGAAGATACAGATCTATATAACAAATACACCGATGCCGGTGGCGGTGGCGACGGAGGTGGAGGCAACACGACAAGGTTGGCGGCGGCGGCGGCGGCTTCGACGGTGGGTTATACAGGGTCGCGGGGGTACACGGAGGCAGCGCGGGCCAGCGAGCGGATCAATTCGCGCTCCGGGAGCTACATAGAGAGCGAAAAGCAACAGTCTGCCAGCCCCTTTCCACCCGGAAAAGTGTTCGCCACGGTATGCTCCATCTCGCGCGCGCTTCTCTCGCTCGTCCGTGTAATATACCGTTTCATCGAGAGACGACGACGACGACAACAGGAGATCTCGCCTCGGTGAAATCCGTCGTCGCTTCCTCTTCTTCTTGTCGTCGTCGTCGTCGTCGGGAAAATCGCGCGAATATAGGATTTTATTTTCCAAAGACGGGATCTACGATCCAACGTGTGTCCAAGAGATGCGAGCGAAATCCGTGAGAAATCATTATATGGGTTGTTCGGACATACATCGACGTCATTAATGTCGCGCGGGAATTCATAGCGTAGAGATTCTAGCAGCGGAGTAATAAAAAAAAAAAAAAAAAAAAA
>QVNZ01003454.1:0-10044 GCA_014825645.1 Pseudomyrmex dendroicus
GGCATTAGATGCGACGCAGAAACGAAATCGAACACTCGCGCGCGCCAATTCTCTTTCTTCTACGGCGTTTCATTTTTCAAACAGTCTCGCGTGTTTGCGTCAGTCAGTTGTGTTCGTTCAACCGACAATGTTGTCGATTAAATTCAAAGTTTCAATTATACTAAAGATTTAATAAAAAATTCTCGCAAACCTGTTATGTATTTTGTGGTTTCAATTACATAAGAGAGGATTACGCAAAAAAGAGAGACGTGTAGATCTCTTCACAAAAGCTACAATCAAAACCTAAAAATCAAAAAACAAAAAAAAACAAGATCCATTTCGAAATCTCGGAGAACCAGCAGAAATCGGGAATGAACGATTTCTGAGCCACTATGTGTGACACACGCCAACATATCGTTTTTCTTTTTTTTTCGGGCACTCTTTTGAACAATCTATCTTTCCGCTAGAATACGAAAGAAGAGCGAGAGAGTGGATGCATTTTAAATTCTGCGATATTCCCGTCTCTATTTTTGTACTATTCGTGACATGGCACACTCATAAAAAAGATAAAAAATTAACGATTGACAAAAAGGGGTCCTCTTTCAGATTCTGTGCGTTTCAATTGACATCGCTCGGAAAAATTATGTCAGAAAATTTAATTCGAACTCTTAAATAATAAAAATTTCTCTCGTATTTGTGAAAAGAGATATTGCATGTCCCTGTTCGCGATTTACAGAATAGATAAGATAATATTTTATTCATATATTCTCTCTCTTCTTTTTATATACATACATTTTCAGAATTTATTCGATAATTCTCAATTGCGCCATTGTTTCCGTAATAATTACATCTCTTCAATTACATTATCGCTTTTCCCCACGGTATTTCAAATTTCCCGACTTTCCGGCAAATTTCGTGGCAAAATTTCAACCAACATTTTTCTCTCTCTCTCTCTGTTTCTCTTTTCCTCTCAAAATTGGCAATTCTACTCCGTTTAGCACTCGCGTCTCGTTCTCGATGTCATATCGCGGTTGGAGATAGAAGGACCCGCGGGAAAAACGCGCGCGCACGGCGGAAAAATGTATTAACCGCGTATGCGCGTCTGGAGATCGGCGAACGATTATGCAAAACTCTTGGCTCGCTCATTTTAAATGTAGAAAACGCGAAGCGCGAGCACCGTGCTATTCGCGTTTGTATTGCCGTCTGGGGGACGGATCGCCGTCGCGCGTGCGTTCTCATGCGGAATATCTACATTTCTCGCAAACTCGTTTTACCCCCGATCTCGATTACGAGCGCGCTTCGTGTGCTTCGCCGAAGTTGGAAAATCTTCGAGACTGAAATCCCATTTAAGGGAGGAAACGATTTTTGACGCGATTTTTCACCGCGCGACATTACGCGATACTTTCGTCTGTTACACACACACTTGCTTATTTTCATATATTTTTTTTTCTTTTGAACACTTATCGAGCGCAGTTATTCCGCGTCACGATTGCAGAAACGAAGTAATGTTTAACATGTTATCGGGTAATTTTTCAAATTCTAACGAGATTCTCACACAATCGAAGTTCGCAATAAACGAGACGAGAGAAGAGAAAGTTTTCAGATTTAAATGGACGGTTTTCGCTCCCGGTTTCTGTGCGCGAAAACCGCATGGTTGAGCAAACCTTGGTGTTAGTCAACCACATTAGCGTTGAATGTGCGGCGAGAACCGATGTTGTGTGTACGTCCGCGACCGCGCTCGCGCACTTTCTCCGCCGCACAGACCGCCGTCTTAAAGTATACCGTTACCGACACAATTTCGTTAAAATAACGCAATAGTGTGTGTGTGTGTGTGTATATTATTTTAACAAAGAATATTATTCCAAAGGAAACTTCCGGCTGCGGTGTGGGGGATAATATTGTTGTTACTAAGCGCGCAGCTGTGAAGAACGAAGCCAAGTTGGAAGCGTGATTCCGCAAACTGACAATGCGAAATTCCTTTCCGCGGCGGAGCCACGAAAATTTGATCCGCCGCGCAACTATCGTTACCGCGGATATCAACAATATAAAGACAATATAAAGAGAGAGAGAGAGAGAGAGAGAGATCCCGCAATACAGCAAACAATAAGCTCCGGAGCGTTCGCGAACGGGCGAGAGACGCGTTTGAATTCGCAGCGTCGAAAATTATATTCCAACGCAACTTCGCGCGAGCTTAACGCGCGTGCTTAAAATGCACCCAGTGATTACACATGATAAAATATATAAACGTGTGCAAAAACTTTCCGTGCGGAAAATGCGAACGCGTCTTGAAACGCGTTCGGAAGCGCGGAATAATCGCGTGATTAATACAAACCGTGTGTATTTTTAAAGGCTTTGAAAAAAAAAAAACACATTCTAACGGAAATGAAAGTGATTGATAGGCGCGTTACGCGCGCACACACATCGATGAATAAACGAATGTTAAAATAAAAACGCAACGTTGTTTCAATATACAAATTTACCGTCTGTGAATATTCTTTTTTTTTTTTTTTTCGAGACCGCGGATGATTAAACTCCACCGGGTAAAGATCTCTCGCGCGCAACGTGGAAAGTTACGAGGCACGTGATAATATAAAAGCCGCGCGGCGCGCGGAACCAAAAAATCTCTTCGCTTCCATTATCTCTCACGAATCAAGCATATTCGTGTCACGTATCGAACTCGCGTGTTCTCCATTTGCATACGAAATCCGAAGGGAGGCGAGCGGAGAAAAACCGACGCGGAGACAACGGAACGCGAAGAGCTTTTTCGACGATTTTTAAGAGAGAGAGAAGCATTAAATTCGAAAATCATAAATATTAATATATCTACTCGCGCGAAGAATGAGAGAGAGAGAGAAAGAGAGAACTGCAGTACACATTTCGTAATCGTCCGTTACTATACTAAAACTTGTTTCGCGAATACGTGAAGAGTGTTCAAAGGCGTTATACACGTTCGGAATGTTTCCCTCTGTGCGTGATGCGAAACACGTGGCTTATGTATTTAAACCTCGTATTCCTCTCGTGTCACGTCGTTAAATTTATCTCCGACGAATTTCGAACTTGTTTCTTGTTTTGTAATTTTTTTTCTCTCTCATTTTTTCGCGCGGTATGTGCGAGATTACATTTTTAGGACAAGCAAATTAGTTGGAAAAAAACACAGTCTTGGGTCACTTTGCGTTCGAGCAACACCTGGGAAAAGCGATTTTATCCGTCGGCATCCCCGAGACCCCCGAAGTGCGCTGCTGTGTTTCTCGCGAGCGCATAAAATTACGGCGTGCCGTCCTATCGCGTTTCGCACGCGGCGAACCCGATCTTTATTTTCCACGGTATCGCGTGATACTCTTTGTTCTCCGAAGGTTTTCTCTCTCTTTCTCTCTCTCTCTCTCTGTCTCTCTCTCTCTCTCTCTCTCTCCTAGAGAGATGAGCGCGAGAAAAAGAGAGCGCGCGGGTAAAGAAGTCGAGACAGAGAGAAAGAGAGGAGAGAGAAAGCGGAAAAGCTCCGGTGGCGCAGCGGAATCGCGTAAATAGAAAAAGCCTCGGTGTCGCCCGCCTGCGTCTTCATTGCCGTTTCGTATTACACGCCACATCACACAAAGAGAAACTCGCAGCCTTTCTGCGACACACACGCGCACGCGGACAGGAAATAAAGACGAGTCCTCGCGCGCCTTGCAGCAGAGCCCCCTCCCCCGCCATAACCCTTTATCGCGGGTCGTCGAATCATCTCCGCGACTCCGCTATACATTTCGGCCCGCTGTTCGTGACCGCGCGTTTCATCCCCGCGACAGACACTACTCGCAACGCGGAACTGAGTAGCGTTATTGCCGCAGCACAGCTAATTAACATTCGTTCGTGACACAACGAGACACGCGATACAGTCGCGCGGCGAATTGCTTCTCTGGCGATCAAAACCGTCGCTTTCAGCGCTTTGGCCTTTGTCTCACGCTCCTCACAACGCACAGAGAACAGGAATAGCTAACACACGAGCGACGCCGTCGTTTACATACGCCGGCGATGGAAATGGGCGGAATCGGTCGCATCCCTCCGTACCGGAAACTGCAGCCGGAAGGAGCTTAAAGCGTATACACACGCTCTCTCTCTCTCTCCCTTTCCCCTCAACCTCGCATCTACCGCCCTACTAACTGGTTACCCTGAACGGCCAGACGTCCGCGTAATGTACGATTCGCTTCCGCGCCTTCCGCGTCGGACTTCCGGACGACAAGCCGGACGGAATCGAACCGCGCGCACAGATTTCTCCAATGTTCATTCTTCGCGCCCTTTTCTCCGAACACGGCAAATCGGAATGATCGCGGTTTCTACTTGTCGCGCGACAAATCAAATTTAATCTTCTATAACGTTGTGTGACTTTTTTAAAGTCACATACTGATATTCTTTACATCAATATTTTTTTCAGTTTAATTTCAGTTTTAGCCACAATGTGACGTACGCACCTCTTGTTCTGTCATCTCTTCTTCGTAACCATCGCTTGTCAAAAAAATAAACAAAAAATAAAATCTTTGAAAATTTATTGTTAAATTACATCTGGACGTTGATATTTTTTTTTAATGGTTTCACACGTGATGTAAATTTGTTTCTACTCAGGAATAAAATTCGGGTTATAGAGAGTTAACGTAGAAATTCGCCGTTCAAGATTATCTTCTCGCACGCAATAATTATAAAGTACAATGATAAATACATAAAGTTGCGAAGACGTTAGAAAGACAATTATGGTAGACAAAGAGATGGGGGATTCAAAGCGCAAAACCAGACACGGAACAATTCGTGATAGCATCGCATTGCTACTGCTTTGTGTATATAACCTGAATGGCTATTCTTTGCCGAAGAAACAACATCTCGACCGCACTGCGCGATTCTCCGCGGTTTTCTTTCCAATTATCCTGCCGAAACTTTTTGGAGCTGATTTTTCTGCGCAAATATCGAGGCAAAAAAAAATCTCGAGATAATCGGCGCAACAATCTACCGGCAATGCGAAACCGCTCTTTCTCCTAACTTCGCGTAATTTGATCCAAAAGTTTTATCTTATTAGTTACATCATATGCTACATTCACATGCCAACATGTCGGTGCGAAGGCGCAATTAGTTGCACCAACATTCACGGAAACGTCGAATTATGACGGACGAACAATCGACGCGAGACACACAACGAGAAAGTTTCTAAACCGTCCTGACGAGCTGAACTAAGCTAAAGTGTCACGATCATTCCGCGTAAGTGACTCCGCAGCGTGTCCACCCGCTTAGAAATAATTGCACGTCGGCGCAATGCATCCCCGTAGCGCGGCGCGCAACGTCATGCTAAACGAGATCCCACGCTGAGAGTAAAGAAAGAGAAAAAAAGACAAGAAGATAAAGTAGAACACACCGCCTGGGAGATGTCAAATTGACCTCCCGCTTTTCTTCGCGCGCGCGCGGATGCAACGGCACGTACGTTACATCCGTCGTAAAAAGCCGCGGCGACGGCGGCGGCGCTCCGCGTTAATAATGAGTGCGAGCCGTATCGCGCGATAAACACGGTCGTGTTTATCCGAAATTGATGCAATTTCTGCGGCGAGAAGAAAAAAGAAAAGAGCCCGCGCATACAAGACGTCGTAAAAGAAGCATGACCGCATCAGGGAGGCGACTGTTTACCGGTCTTTAGATAACGCAAGAAGTATCTATCATCTCATTCGCGCCTCGTAAAAATCGAGGTCGGCTTTTTGCTGCGCAATTTTTTCCCAACGATACCGCAGTACGTCAATGCCGTGCGCGGCCCCGCGTAAAATATACGAACCCGGAAATAAATGAGGCGCAGTCAGCGCGCACACAACTCAAGATTTCAATAAAATTGCCGATATTTTTGCCGATACGTGTGTACGGATAAAATTGTTTGTAGAAGAGTATTTGATTATATATATATTTGATTATATATATATTTCCGCACACCGGAATTAAGATAATGCAATTTTTTTACGCAACGAGCCATTAATTACTCAATTATGAGCACGTGAAAATGAAAGACTTCGTGAATTAAATATTGAAAAAAAAAAAGATACATGTAGGTCAGTATTTTAGATTTTTCTGTTAAAAATTTGTAAAAACGTTACATTGATCGCACAATTTGTAAATTATATAATTCTTTTTGTAGAATTAATTTGAAATTTCTTTACTTTCCGTAAAGACAATGTACGTTTTTATGGAAGGACAGACAACCTTCTCACGGGAGAAGAAATTGTGCTTCAGTTCGCCGAGTAATTTGTGGCCGATGGAGAGGGTCGCCTCGCAAGACAGCCCGTGTATCATTCTTGAGTAGTTTCGCAAACTCCATTATTCCGCGAGACACAATCGAATCAATTAATAAAATAGTCTTAACTCAATTCAACTCGGCTACGCCGATTTGACTTGGCAATAAATTTATCACAACCATCTCGCAGCCGTAAACACAGAACTTGCTCGAGCAACTGTATGTATAAGTTGGCGCATGATGCTCTTCTCCGGAGATGCGGGAATGCGGAGATGATATACGCAAGCGTAATCGCGCGTCGGTGACACCGTCGCTCGTGAAATTCGCGAAAGAGACAGAGAGAGAGAGAGAGAAAGAAAGAGAAAGAGAAACGTAATTTCCAGTCGGAATAAAGACAAACTTACGCGCTATTTGCGTTGAATCGTCTCGGTTCAAATCGATCAAAGTATAACGTAACGTCGGTTGAAGATAAAAGAGCATTAATTCGTATCGTTAAACATATAATTCTATAAAAATACGTGGATTTTTTTTTTTTTTTAATCTCAAAAGAGAAACACTCAACATTACACAAGAAACATCAGAGAACATAATTAACTCTCTAACGAACTAATTTGTTGCAATCCGTATAATGTAAAGGAGAATGTTTCTCTCTTTCACTCTCAAAAGGAGAAAAGCGAGAAATTATTCGTGAGAATTATTATCTCACTTTAATTTTAACAAACGAATGTATATTATTTCACGCTCGAGTTACTGTGTAACGTGAAGAAGAAGAGCACGGAATATGTACAACGGATTTTAATTTCACTTGCTTCTTGACATAAATTTTCTCTCTTTTTCTTTCTCGCTTCGTGTGAAAAAAAGAACTACAAGATTAATCATTACGAGCAAATAATTATTAATCTTCATCGTGACAGTTGTAAATACATATATTAAACATTACGTACACAGAGAGACACACAGCGATATCATCTATTTTCGCGACAAGCGGAAACTCTAATATCGCGCTCGCTTCTTTTTCTCCTTATTTTATCCTGTGACAATTTCTCTGAAATCATCACGAGGATAGAGAGTGTAAATGCACCTTAAGACAGCGTTTCCGCGGAAGGTGCGGCGGGGAAACAGCAGCAGCAGCAGCAGCTACTACAAGGCGACGAGGCAATAAGAGCGACGAGCTGCCACGGTAGGCAATAGCTTACGCGCGCGGACACTCGTATTTCATAGCTGGGAATTGCTAGCGGTAGCGAAGCTCGTCGTTACCGTGAAGGAGGAAACGCAGGAGGAGAGGAGGGGGAGGAAGAGAACAGCAGCAGAGGAAGTATTTGCGCACAATACGAGAAGCTAGCTCTAGGGTTCGGTTCGCTCGATGCGAGGCGCTCGATCAAACCTCGATGTCTTCGAAATCCCCGACCGACCTCGTTTGAAACTCCTTCTCCTTTCTCTCTCTCTCTCTCTCCTCCGGGAAAGTTCTCGCGAGCGAGCGATGGGTTCAAGTTCGCCAAAACAAAGAGAAGAGACGAAAATCTCTCTCTCTCTCTTTCTCTCCGCATTTTTGCGCGCGAATGTACCTGCGATTGAGTAAAACACGGAAATTTCAAAAAATTTTTTTCCCGCCCGTCCGAGAATCCTTCGCAACACATCGGAGACGGTGGATAATCGATATTCCAAACGGTAGAAAATTGCAGCGATGTTTCGCATATTGCGAATTTTTCGCGCGCCCAGATTCAACTCGCGGTCGTTACATTCTTACTGATTCGGCGTTATTAAAATTCTCGCAAGCCGCGATTACAATTTACGTGGAAAAAAAAATACTAATTATTCCTGAAGTGAAAAATGAGAAGAATTAGCGCGAGAGACGGTGAGCTGTTTTTTTTTTTTTTTTAAGTAAAATCTAGTTTTTGCAACAGCGAGATATCGCACTCTGCGAGTGCAAATTAACTTGCGGAATCTTGCGCGACTTTTTAGAAGCGGCGATTCACCCGAGGAGATTCACACTCTTATCTCTCTCTCTCTCTCTCTCTCTCTCGGATTAACAATAAGAGATCGCAGAGGAAATATAAAAATTGCTAACTATCTTGGGACTTGGACGTCACGCGCGCATTTGCATAATTTCTATTCTAAGAAGTGGATTGTTGCGCATCTGCGACGCACGTCGCCCGAAATGGGAACAACAATGTTATTCCCTTTACGGTTGTTCCGATACAAGCGCACGACGATGTTTCTTCGGCAAAACTCGCGTTATGCGGTTAAAACTTGTTTCGTGCGCGCAGTATTCATCCATAGACCGAAAAAATACGAGCAACAATTCCTCTTGCGCGCGGAGAGAGAGAAACTCCGCTCCACGCACACACACACACACATGTAGATGCAGAATTCTCTCTGATGAAAGTTCCAGACATTTCCATAACATTGAGTTGAATGCTCGACGGAGGCAGGCCGACGGAGTTACGTACAGACAAATAACTCGCCTAGAATGTCCTTTAAAGGGACGTTCTCGAGCGGAGAGGGAGGAAAGCGTCGTCGTGGTGGTGCAGCGATCGCGAAGTGCGACTCACGCGCGCGTCAACTGCATTTGCAGCTGTATCGGAATGCAACGTATGTACTTCTTCTTCAGAGAGCGACGACGAGGCATCGAATAGCGCGTTCTCGCGTTAAATGCCGAATCATTTCCACCGCGTAATGCGCGACATATTGTTCCCTCGTTACCGTAATCGCGAGCGAGCGAGAGAGATGTCTTGTTGTTGCGCGCACGCGTTGCAAATCGCATTACGACACGCTACTTCCGACAAAAACACCGAGCGCGCAATTAAACTCTCTATTACGCGCGCGTTCGAGCGCTATATTCAACCGCGATTTCTCCATAAAATTATTATCCGATGACGCAAAATCAAGAAATTAATCGCGCGAATTTCACTCGAAACAAGTTCTTTGAACGACAGATCCAAACGTAAGATTCTTTTTCTCACGGTATTGCCCGATCAAAATAGATGTGTGCCAGTCGCGCGAAGGTGAAATCGGAAAACGTCGGACGAAGATCGATTCGCGATCGGACGAAAGGCTGCGAGAACGCGCCCCGAAGTCTTCCTTTATCCGCGTCCGGATAATATATGTATATACGCCTCGCATGCCGTTCCTCGTCGGCGGAATGGAACAACGGACGACGACGAGTTTCTCGGGGCCGCCGTCGTCTTTTCTTTTTCTGCTCTGCTTCGGGCTGCCTGACGCGGAGTAACGTCTTCTCTATCTGCGCGCGACGTGCCGCACGTCGAACCGTCCATTTCGCTCGGCGAAACGCGCCACCGAAAGAAACTGTCCTTTCTCCCGGGATCTTTCACCGCCGGCGACGAAGACAAGGAGATTCTTTCGTCGCGCAAACCGACCGGAAAAACCGTGCGCGTTTACGTCTCCTCTACCCCCGCCCTCCCTCGACCGGCTCTCGGAGAGAAATATCTGTTTGAAGAAGGAAAAAAAATACAGACAGGAAGAGAATGGCGGTCGATCCGAACGATCGTCGCGCGAGTGTCTCAAAAGAACGCGAAAGTTGACGAAGCGTTTCCGCGCGATGATGTCGATGTCAAACTCAGAGATGCGCTCGGTGTCGACTTCAAATTCTGACGCAGGTCAGTGGTAACGCAAGGAAATTTGTTGAATGCAGCAGTTGTAACACTTTCCCGCCCGACGGAAATTTGTTTGATAGCGGGGAAGGGAAGTGTGCGCTTATCTCGCGTCAAGTTTTATCACGTGTAATTTCTGAAAGCGAACAGTTAGACGGAAATCGAATTTTCCGTAATAAATCGATCTTTATGATGAGAGAGAGAGAGAGAGAGAGAGAGAGA
>QVNZ01003455.1:0-12979 GCA_014825645.1 Pseudomyrmex dendroicus
TTTTCTATTGATCACGAATTTCTCTCCGTGCGCGAATTAAATATATAATAATCGATGATAATAATTAAAAATTAAATGTTTTTTGTCTTTGTATCTGTTTGCGGAAATTATTGTTGCAATATGAACCACTGATTAAGTTTAAGCAGTCAATATTGTAATCACGAAATTTTGTTCAAGAAAAATGTGCCGCGACTGTCAAAGAAGCCATGTATGCTTATAATAAAAATTTGAGCATTGACACAGCTGCAATGAAATGCAGAAAGCAGAAAAGAACAAGAAAAAATCTGCGTGTATAATTGATACACGGAGCGGCGTTTCATGTTTTTCGAGAGCACGGTATTTTCGGAAACGGGTGAGGAAGGTTATCGTTGTTCATATAAAATGAGCCTTGTAGTCCTGGTAACACGTCGCCATTCGTGCATCGCGCTCTTAGAGAATCTCATTTTGCTCTTTATCGTCCGTTTGATGCATCTCGGGGGTAAAGGTTTTCCCGCAAAACGAGAGGAACATGGAAGCGAGAGCCATTAAACGGTCGAGCGTTTCGACGCTATAGGATGAAAATGTAGGTCACACACGTTTCGCCCAGTTCGCTCTTTGCGCTCATGAATGAATGCGTTCTCGAGTGAGATCGCGCGGATCGTGTTCGAGAGAGCGAATTTGAAGTGTATGCTATCTATGGCCTTTCCACATCCAGTATCTGCACTTGAAAAGAAGATAAAACTTCGAAATATTACTGGTTTTGACATGTTTATTTTTTTGTAGTCAGAAAAACAAAAATCTCTACCTCTGACGTGTGCAATGACAAAATTGAAATAGCGAAAAAAATATGACTATTTGGAAAAGTACGATTCTCTCAACACAAGTTTTATTTTTATCTAAAAAAATGAAGTGTCAGATTGAAAAATCTTGAAATTATTGAATAGAATGATCAAAGCTTTGTTGTACAATAAACAAGTCACAATTTGATTTTTAAATGTATTACTTTTATTGTTTAAAAGTTGTAAAAATAAAATGGTTGACAAGTATATAAATATACTTTTTGGACCATTTATGCTACATTTATCATAAATATACATTTAGATTTTCTGAAGAAACAATGTTTGTTTGGATTCTCAGCAACAGATGATACTCGCATCGGAGCGCGTTTATACACTTTATGTTTTACGATCGAATATCATATGCTTTTCTCATTGTAATCACAGCTCTCTTAAGTTCTTAAAAACGCTTAGATTTATCACGTTTGGACTTATCACACTTGGGATTGCGTGACGTATTATATGTATATGCAAACACGCAATGCGACGAGGGAGACAACGACGCGTTGTGTGCCGCCTTTCACTTTCCTAATTGCCGTTCGACGTGTGCAGCTATATACGAAATCGATTGGACAATCGAGAGAACTTTGTGTGTTTCGAAACCGGCGAGATTATCCAACACCGAAGAAAAGATTGTAATTTGCGTTTCAATGTAACACGCACGAAATCGTTGACAGTAAGTAACGCAGTCCCACGGCACGGATGTATGTTTACGCTGTATGTTCACTCGCGTCGGGGACTTAACGTTGATGTAACGGAATTATTTTCCCAGAAGCTGTGATTAGATTGCCCCTATTTTCCGACCACAAAGCAGATCACGTTGAATTCCGCGCTGATCTCAACTCGGGAGCAACTATAAGTTTGTATATTAAGGATACATCGTTTGATCGTATACATGCATTCTCATAAATTATAGAGATACATGATTAGACAATATATTTCCAACTACAAAGAGTTGGCGCTTAGCCATCGAGTGTAATAACTTAAGAGACTATGAATTGTGTGTGTGTGCGCGCGCGCGCGGCGATTTTTCACAATCAAGTTCGTGAAGATGACAATCGCGCGAGTCGATATCGTCTCGAGTTTTGTCGCACACTTTTAAAAACTTTGTGCACCGACACGCGCAACGAGGATCGTAGATTTTTGCAAACTGCAAAACCGGCGTCTCGCCGCCGGCATTGATAATTATCGGGCATAGTGTCTGCGCAAGGTGTGCGTTATGCAAGATCAATTTATGAAGGTGACGTTTGCGAGCTTGCATCGTCACTTCGACGCGCGCGTCTAAATCATTTTATTCTCGTTAACATCTCGTTTTTTCTCTTGTTTTTTCTTTTTTTATTTATTGTAAAGATCCACGCACAGAGTCACGCGATACGATGGATCGATATTTTTAGACGCTAATCGCGAGTTTCATCTCGAAAACGGACAATATGTTTGAATGAGCGCAAAAGTTTTGATGGATGTGGTGATAGGAAAATGGATCAAGTAACTTTTTCTTTTTAAATAATGTATTCATTTTATCTACTACAACAGCAAAGAAATAATAGAAAACAACAGGAATTACTTGATAGAATGAATAAGTCGTTTTTAAATAAAATTACTTTAGTCTATTTTTCTACTACGAAATCCGTCAAAACTTTTGCACTCATCCAATGTATGAGTAACAATCAGTTAATTCGTATCGTCTGTTCAACGAAAACCAGTTTGTTCCAGAACTCATTTGTCCCTTTTAACGCACGAGAACTATAAATCAGCAACATATTCTACAATACTTTATGTAGTACAGTTACGAAATATTGTCTGCGTATAATACGACTGTCATGCAGCATGAATTTGTGGGGTAATTTATTCATAACCGGTATTTGATAGCATTACGCCTGTCGTGTATACAATCCATTACGAATTAGAATTTCCGATATATATATAAACACACATGTGAAGTTTTTGTTTTTATGTTGTGCGTTTATGCAGGAAAATGTGATAAATTTAGTTTGTAAGAATACCTGATACTTTATTATTCTGTTTTCGTTTTACTTTATCGAAAAAGTATTCTGTAGTTTGGTGATTATTTTATTTTTTTTATTTTATTTCTTTAGAAAATTGTATAGAATATCATTGTTCTTAACTGCAGCTCCGTTTTTTAAAATGTGCAATTTTTATTCGATGTGTAATAATGTATCATCGTCAAAAGATACCGCACATATCGTGCGTGCTACTGGCGCAATGATTTTCTGACATCGTTTTCTCTGTGCGAGAAAAACATCAAGCCAGATCGATTTACGGTATTCCCCGAGTTGGCGTAATCACGTCCCGAGATTGACGAGCAAACGCGGATAATGCGATGTGTAATTTATGTCGTCCTCGCGCCACGGCCGATTTTCAACGCGTCGTTGTATAGAGCGTCTAATTTTCCCGATGTCTTTCGCTCGATGCAACATCCAAATTCCGAACGCATTTGTCAACTTTTCGTTGCCGAACAACCGGTGCAACATCTCTCGCACATTGCCGCAGATGAAAGGATCTGTAATAATTAATGTTCGTGCGCGCGAACAGCGACGGCCTCGCGAAAAGCCGGCGAAAATAATTATCCGCGCGAACTCGTGGTCGTAAATTCGCGTGATTTTCGCGAGTGTAATACTTTCATCGATCACAACGATGTATTTTGGGCCGTGGCTTTTATCCCCTTTTTGCCACTTTGCCACCTTTGTGCGGAGTATTTTAAAACATTTCTATATTGGATATTGATATAATAAAAAGTGGTTTTCTATGCTAGGCGTTAACATGTGCGCTCGCTGATAATGACGTTAACACGGGAAACAATTTTGGAAGGAAAAATGTATTCATCTCGCAGATTTTTGTTGCTGACGTGATGAAAACTACTGGTTTGAACAAATTCGTTAATTTCCGTGCTATATTTCGCGCGCACGTCGCACTGTGTGTTATAATTTAGCGAATTTCCGAATTACACGCGTAGTCGCTTAATTTAGTTCAGAAATTAATTTTATCGAATGTATGCTCTCTCGTGATGACGCAAAGCCGAATTATATCCAAATTACAAGCAGACAATAGGATATAAACAGGATTATTATTCGTTAGATTGTTAATGAAAATGATTAATACGCCAGGAATAAAAATTCTCTATTTACGATCGGAACATCTCTGACGTCGGTGAAATTTATAATTCCGGCTTTTTGTTTCATTATTTCAGAAAAACATTTCCGTGATTCTTTCCCGCGCCACTTTACATTCGCAAAGAGTTCGTGGTTGTTTTTTTTTTTGTTTTTCGCACGGAATTGTTTTTTGCTTTTATTAATCGCTCCGATAGATAAAAACACGAGAATGTCACGAGTGGTATATAAATCGCGGCGGCCGCCTAAAGAATTTATATTTTTATATTTGCAATTTTGCGCACGCTCGAGTTGCTCCGTCTTCCGCTTCATTTCTGATACACCAGCGACAAATGCACACACACAGTGGAGCAACTGCATGAGACAACGGTGTGTGATCCTCTTGTAATCCCAGCTGCGCTCGATGCAGCTATGGCGACACGACGGTGTGTCGCTAGAAATAACAATATCGGATTTTGCCGTTCTGTAGCCGTCTATTTTCGACACACATTTTCCGCTTTCTCGCCGAAGAATATTTTCTTCTACCGTCTTATTAATTAAGACTCGCGGCGCTTACGAGGATATAATCCCATTATTAGCGATATTACTTTGCGATGGGCGCTTAAATTGATGCATTGATCAACTTTCGGACGAATATATTTGACCTTCATTTTATGAGATTTTTCAGCCGTCTAAAAATAAGATGGAACAAAAACGCGTTAATTTCCATTAGCGCGATCCAGTTTTGGAGCTGCGCCGTTTCTCTCGACCCAAGCCGAAGGGAGGAGGCAGAGAATAATTTTACTCGCAAAACATTGAAGGGGAGAGCGCACAAACGTCAAACCACTTGACCCGTTACGTAAAAGCAAATCGAAATTGCGGTTTTTTCTCTCTCTCTCTCTCTCTCTTTCTCTCTCTTGCTCGCGGAGAATCCAGCAAGCGCGGCAGCATGGCGTTAATCACGACGGTGCATGGCAAAGCGCCGTCGTTAATCATGCCAAGTACACATATTTGCGACACACATGTGCCGCAGACACGCACTATTGTATACATACACATACGATACGAACATCTCTCTGTCTCTAATTTTCCGCGTGTATTTGCACGTTGAGCGGAAATTCTTCGTACCCAGAGAGTGCTTCGGGTTTATTGTACTACAATTGATCTATTGTTTTGACAGCTTTTTGTCGGATTACGTTATTTTATCACGGAGCGTGAGAAGATCGATAAAACGTTGCATCGCGAGCGAGAAAATAAGTTTTAATTAATTAGGAAAACCGTTGCAAAACACATTTGCGCAGTTATATTTATCGCATTGTAAATGAAAAAAATATATATACTTGACAATTGTTTAAACGAGTTTTATTCTTATTTAAGCTTATTTTCAAGTTTATCGAACGTTTACTAAACGCTGCGCAACACTTATTTTATACTTATCATCAGCGTCATCGTGTTATCATAATCGCAATGTTGTCAGCGCAACTCGGAAGAGTTTCACATGTTAACAAACAAGCAGATTTAATTGCAAAAACGTTATTGTGCAAAAGAATAAGGCAGAAATTTATGTGAATTTGTGATTAAAATAAATGTCATTGTAATATAATAAAATAGTCTGAGTCGTTCGGACGAGCAGTTGTAACACGCATATTGTGACACGCACAAACACACACACGTACACACACAGAGTATTGTGTAATAATTAATACAAAATTAATCGCGAAGATGTTTAACCTGCGTTTCTCGTTATCTTAATTATTAGCTCGCATATAAGCCGAGATAAGCGAGTGATGATATCTCAATTTGCACTAGATTGAGCCGCAATAGCCGTGCACGTGATATCATTAAACTATGATTTCTATGTCATAAAAATCTTTTGTGACAACACACACACGCACTTCAGTGTGTGATAGTTTCATAATATTCAAATTTAAATTTACACTATACGCGAGCGATACGTACTTCATTTATTTACTGACTGAGACTTCTCTCTTGAGAGCTTAATCATAATGTATATACAAGACATGGGATTATCTGCACGCGTTTCATTAATGTCAAACAGCAGGATCAATAGCTTGTTCAGTGTTTATCGAGTTGTGGAATCGCGTCTTTATCTCTACAAAAATACAGCAGTGTTCTACCTTGACATTTCTATTGTAATTTTTTCCAATGCTAAACGTACAGAGAAGATTATTACGTAACAAAATGCGACAAAAATATAGAATTAATATATCATCGAATATGTTTCATGTAAAATAAAAGTTTATAATAAAATAGTGAGAGATGTATCGTGTCACGTATACGCAACAAAAAGTACAAGAAAAACAAAGATATTAAGACAAGATAGTGGCGAATATTTTAGTTTTTTTTTTTTTTTTTTTTTTTTTTTGCGTGCGAAAGAAAAGCTTTCTCTTTCTTCTTTTACACAACGTTTTAAAGCTGCCAGACGAGGCCAGGGTTTGCCTCAATATCGACCCGTACTGGCATTTCATTCCGCCTGGACCACAGTTATTTAACGATAGTTCGCCCGCAATATCGACATTGCATAGTTGCGAAGCCGGAGGTGTGGCCATTGTATCTGAATCACATTGAAACTTCGCGTTATTATCAATGTTACACGGTGTAACACTCACTGACACGATTGAGCTAATCATTGCGAACACAAAAAAAATTAAATAAATAGCGCGATGATAGATAAATGTGCGATTAATTACTTCTTATACGAAAGATATAATATTTCTTTATCGCGTATATGTAAAAGATAAGAATGCTATTATATTCTCACGAGAGATATATGTAGATGTTTTTTTTCCCAGTTTTTTAAGCCAATGAATATTGACGATTACTTGTTTAAATTAAAATAACATTAACTCGTTTGCATGTTTGTCATTTCGTTTTTATTCGATTTTTATATATTTTTACAGATTGGTCGACGACAGATGCGTAGTATGTCCCGAGGCAGGAGATTTAACAAATCCGCCGAAGAAATTCAGAGGTAATTTATTATCTCAAAAAATTAAAAGAAAAACGTGCTCTTTAAATAAAGTCTATTGCACAATAAAAAAAATATAAAATAAATAAAAACAATTACAAATTTATTTGTATAATTGTGTAACAATATTAATTTAAATTTTTTTAAATCATATCGCGAATATTAGATCGAGTGTGATGCCGCAATAACTACGATGGCAAATTGATTTTTAGATTGCCTCTTCAAAATATGTCCTATGAACCGATATTCCGCTCAAAAGCAATTCTGGAAGGCGGCGAAACAGAGCACGAGTTCGGGTACAGACGCTGGATTGCTCAAAAGACTTCACGTAAGTTGCAAAAAGCATATTGCATCGCTTTATTATAATCCACTTTTGAAAATTACGATAAAAATATTATACGTTTGTGTGATACTCAACGTTTAAAAGGTAAACCGCAATAATGTGTTTCGGACGTGGAAAATATCAATTCGACAACTTTGCCGTTCGCTGATTATTTAATCAATGTTTTTCTCATTGCGTATTGTTATATTTGTATGCTTAACAATGTTTCAATCCTTAAGAATGAATCAATAAAGTAGTTGACGTATACATTTCGACGAGAGAGCCAGTATACCTCAAAATGCTTTTGAACATTTATTATTGATAAACAGATTGTCAAAACATTTATTGTGAAATGTGCAGCACTAGTTTGACACGTTTGTTTGTACAATTACACGCTACAATAAATTTATTTCAAATGCTATTTACCTCAGCATGCAGCCGAGATCGAGAAAAAACAAAATGAGACTGAAAACAAGAAACTCTTAGGTTCCGTGGTTTCTTACGGTAACGTCATACAGGTAAGAAAATCAATTTTTCTTTAAAAATCTCTTCTGAATGTGTGATATTTTATTTAAAAGTACATCTTGGACGCTTTATATATGCTCGAGCGCATATTCTTATAACGTAAAGGGGCTGCTAGTTACATGAATAATAATAGATTTATCAATATCGCGCTATAGGGGAGCGGTTTTCCCTCTCGTCGTCGTTTTTTTGCAGAGCGGTCATAAAAACCGTTTGGTACATCGTATTGGCATAGTTATCTGCCTCGTATAGAGCGCCGCGATAAGTGCTTGCTAATTAACAAGTTTTCCTTCCTGTGCGATAATGTGTCGAAAAATAGAAGCTAACTTTTATGGCGCCCGAGTGTGTTTAAAAAAGAATTTAATTTTCTTTTTGTATTAAAGCACACTGTTAAAGTTCAGAAACAGTTTTTTTTTGATCATTGATTATCAAAACGTCAATGCTTATAATAACATGATGTAGATACATATATATATATACATATATATGCACATGCAGTACACTTATAATATATAAAGAAGTTATATTCTCGATCGTAGCAGAGGCAGTGCATTAGGTGTTTAATTAATTTCTGCCATGAACGTACGGACTTCATTGAATTAACGATGCACTTATCTTTCATTTTGTCGATGAACATTTTATGAGTTTTTATACACGCGTATCGACTGGTCCATTATCCCGGTGTACACGTCACGTGCGTTTGACGTACAAATTTAATTACATGTGTTGAAACATTTACGCGTGTATATGCTTGCGAAATTATACTTTAACGTAATAACTAATAACAAATTGGCCTGAATTACAACACGGCAAACGTCACGCATTTGTACGGTCAAAGAGATTAATCGACGTTGCCGTGAGCGTAAATAAATTTACATAATATTCGCGCGAGTCGCGCGTTGTTTTGATAATTGCGAATTTTACATTTCGCTGCGTGGCAGTTGCTGCACCTCAAGTCCAACAAATTTCTGACGGTGAACAAAAGGCTTCCGGCGTTGCTGGAGAAGAACGCGATGAGAGTTTACCTGGACGCGAACGGCAACGAGGGCTCGTGGCTCTATATAACGCCGTTCTACAAGCTGCGAAGCAACGGTGACAGCGTTGTTGTCGGTGACAAAGTGATCCTGGAACCGGTAAACGCGGGTCGACAGGGTCTTCATGTAGCCGCCAACTACGAGCTGAGCGACAATCCCGGCTGCAAAGAGGTCAATGTTGTGAACACGTCCACCTCCTGGAAAGTGACACTCTTTATGGAGCACCGGGAAAATCAGGAGGAAATTCTCAAGGGCGGTGATGTGGTGCGACTGTTTCATGCCGAGCAAGAAAAGTTCTTGACGATGGACGAATACAAGAAAAAGCAGCATGTGTTCCTCAGAACGACAGGAAGAACCAGCGCAACCGCGGCTACCAGCAGCAAAGCCTTGTGGGAAGTAGAGGTGAAACTAATTATGATCAAAAGAAAATAATTAATTAACGATTTTTTAATAAATGTGTGAGAATAAAAAATTTAATATAGATATTTTAAAAAATTATATAAAAAATTAAAAATTATAAAATATTGTTTTGAATTTCGACAATTTAATGTTTTATTAAGTTTTGAATGGTTTGAGTTTTTAATTCTGTTGCTTTCTTTTTACATACTTTTATATATACATAGGTCGTGCAACACGATCCGTGCAGAGGAGGTGCCGGCCACTGGAATTCGCTTTTCAGATTCAAACATCTAGCGACCGGCCAGTATCTCGCTGCTGAGATTGATACGGACGAGCCACCAGAACGCGTAAAAGGCAAGCGCGGTATGATATGGAGTTTTTATTTTTATTTTAGAATTAATATGCTGAAATGTTGTCACATTCAACATATTGGAAGCTTGATTATGCTTTTGATTTTGATAAAAATGCTTAATATTTATACTTAATAATATAACGGTGATTCAAACACTGCATTTCAACGACGGGTTTTAATAGATCCACCTGGACCGATCTACAGATTAGTGTCGGTGCCGCACAGCAACGAGATTAGCTCATTATTCGAACTAGATCCCACAACTCTAACGCGCGGCGATAGTCTAGTACCGCAATCGTCCTTTGTTAGGTTACATCACATATGCACGAATACGTGGGTCCATTCAACAAGCGTGCCGATCGATAAGGATGACGAGAAGCCCGTGATGTCGAAGGTATTATATCGTTGTTCAGCCAATTATACAATATGCGCGTCAGAAGTCACAAGAAGTGAAATTTATAGTCCAAAAAGATGAAAAATAAAAAATCATGTTTTACTCAAGGCGTATTAAATTCCTGCTTTAAGGTGGGTTGCGCGATTAGCAAGGAGGATAAAGAGGCTTTCGCGTTGCGATCCGTATCGCCGGTCGAGGTGCGCGATTTAGATTTTGCGAATGACGCCTGTAAAGTATTGACGGCTATGAGCAGCAAGCTAGAGAAGGGAACGATCTCGCACAACGAGCGGCGGGCCGTCATCAGCTTGCTGCAGGACATCGTGTACTTTATAGCCGGCTTGGAAAACGAACAGAACAAATCCGAGGCGTTAGAACTAATCGTCACTAATGCTGTGAGGGATCGTCAGAAATTGTTGCGCGAGCAATATATTCTTGGCCAATTGTTCAAAATACTGCAGGTATTTCCGAATCGGCATCAATCGCGCGAATTCCGCGCGGATAAGAATATCTTAGGACACTTTAATTACAGGCTCCGTTTCTGGAATCCGCGGAGGGTGAGGGACCATTTCTCAGGATAGAGGAGCTTAACGATCCGAGACACGCGCCGTATAAGTACATGTTCCGTTTGTGCTATCGAATACTCAGACTCTCTCAGCAGGATTATAGGAAGAATCAGGTATCGCCGTGTGTTACGCGATACGATGAATTATACGAGAAGATCGGATTGTTCGAAAAAATTATTACTTAAAATATTTCATTTTGTTCTTCACTTAGGAATATATTGCCAAACATTTCGCGTTTATGCAAAAACAAATCGGCTACGATATTCTAGCGGAAGATACTATTACTGCGCTTTTGCATAACAATAGGAAGTTGTTAGAGAAGCACATAACAGCTGCCGAAATAGAGACGTTCGTAGGTCTCGTGAGAAAAAATATGCGTAATTGGCAATCGAGATTTTTGGACTATCTATCGGATTTGTGTATCTCCAACAAGAAAGCAATAGCCGTAACGCAGGAGTTAATTTGCAAAAGCGTGCTAAGTGAAAAGAACAAGGACATTCTGATAGGAACCAAGTAAGTAGTGCACGAAGCAGCGCGCGAACGATGGCAATTTCTCTGATTCGTCTGAATTCACTTCAGAATGGTGAAGACGCAGGTGGAAGTCGAGGATATCGATGAGAAGCAAGAAAGCACCGAACCGAAAACTACTGTCATAGAGGAGTTCGAAGTCGTATTGGAATGGCATAATGAATCCGTTAGTATCCGTTAACAATACGGTTCATTGAAATATAATATGTATGCAAATTGATGCGAGATGTGTGTTTAATGTAGAAATCTTTGAGCGAGCTGTCACGAGGAGCGAAAATGGGAAATGCTCAGGACGCAGCAATATTAGATTATTACAGGCATCAATTAAATCTCTTTAGCAACATGTGCCTGAACAGACAATATTTAGCATTAAATAATTTGTCGCCGCATTTGGACATCGATCTTATACTCAAGTGAGTTGTTGAGCGCTTGTTTCTCGTTGATGGGAAATATTTTCGACTTTGTGTATTACGCTGTTTTACCGTTTGCTTGCAGATGCATGGAAGACGAAACGGTTCCGTACGAACTGCGCGCATCGTTTTGCCGACTCATGCTGCATCTTCACGTGGACAGAGATCCGCAGGAACAAGTGACTCCTGTGAAGTACGCGCGTCTTTGGTCGGAAATCCCATCGAAAATGAGTATAAACGAGTATGTAAACAAAATAAGATGCAACAAATATATTTATATAGTAAAAGAAATATGTTTAAAATGTTTGAAATTTCAGTTATGATACGAACAAAATGCCGGATGAAAATAAAGAAGCGGTTCGTACCAAATTTAGTTCGACGATCACGTTTGTTGAGGATTATCTCTGTAACGTGGTTGCAAAAATGTGGTCTTTTGGAGATCAAGAGCAAAATAAACTTACGTTTGAGGTAAAATCTTGGTTTTATTTCCTTGTAAAACCAACTTTATTTTTGTCTTATGTGTAATAATCTTTTATTCGTTCACAGGTTGTTAAATTAGCGCGCGATCTAATTTACTTCGGATTCTATAGCTTTAATGATCTGTTGAGCTTAACAAAGACGTTACTTAGTATTCTGGATTGCGTATCCGAGAACGAATCGACCGATGGGAAAATACCTACGGGTGATATTGATTGTAAGTTTGATGTAATTGTTTTTTTTATTCGCTACGTTTTACGTACTTGCTACGTTTTATGAGACATAATCTATGAATTATTTTGTACCGTTCCATGATCGAGATATTTATTTACATCCATAAATCCCAGTAAGGAATATTTCATAATGAGAGACTATTTCTCAATTCACTAATACATACATACATATATATATATATATATATATATATACATATATATATACATATATATCACACTTGCGCGCATGGTAGAAGTTTCGTAACCACAATAAAGTATCGTTCTCCTTGCGCTACTTTACGATCGATGTATCGATGTGTTGTGCCGATATAACAAATTTTCCCCGGAATTCCATCATTTTCACATTTGAACAGATGGTTTTTCATTTTAGTTTTATTGTTTTTCAGAAATATTTGTACATAATATTCTCTTTCATAGTGCTGTAATATATCGGTGTGTCTCGACGCTTTAGAAAGAGAAAATCCCCTTTAAATGCCCTCCTTATATACATTTGGAATTATAGTAAATTATTTATAATATAGTAAATTGTTAAAAAAAACTAATACACTTACTCTTGTAAATATTTCATCACAGCTGATACAGTGGATTCTGAGGAGGCAGGTAATATCCTATTAGAAAGCTTGTTGAAAGGCACTTAAATCGTGTGTAACGGAATGCATATTATGTGTAGCTAGTTTGCATGCAATCTTAAATATTGTACAAAGTAGAAAGCTTTAATTGCTCAAACGTAAAGTGTTTTCACCATATTAGCGTTTAAAACATTATTTTAAGAACACGAAAAGTATATTTTTGGATAAGTAACATATAACATATTTTTAATTAATGTAATGT
>QVNZ01003456.1:0-11928 GCA_014825645.1 Pseudomyrmex dendroicus
AATCTATTACTAAAGTTGCTAATATTCATATACACGGGTACTATCTTTAAACTTTCTTTTGTCCGCCACTGTATATATATATATATATTTCTTTTTTTTTATTTATTTCTTCATTCTTTTCGCAAAAACATCCTGTGTCGGCTCTTATTGACCAATTTGATTCTTAGTTTAACTTTCAAGAGTCTTGTCTTTTTGCTAAAAATATATAAAACTGATTTTTAACATTTTATCTAAGAATAAATGTTAAACCAATATCTAAAAATTTAAATTTTACGATTTTTAATCTTCTAGAAGCTTTTGTGACCTAACGAAAATCTCTTGAAAAAATATATATTTGTTTTACGAAGTTACATTACTATATTCTGTTCCCATCAGTTACCGAGCCTGGAGAAACGCAATTAGTGTAATTTTCCATCTAATGTTAATTAAAGGGTTAAAATTTATCTCTCTGCTCGCGAAATTCTCTTGCGAAAACTACGTCTTTCCGAAACGTAGCCGCATCGTGTCCGTTTCACTTAAGCGTGAACGACGTAATCAGCGCACGAGGACGGCAAAATGTTGGCACAGTCGCCGGGATCGGACCAGTTTTCGGCGATGCAAGCTTCCCGGGGAATGGGAAGTCGCCCCGGAATTGACAGGAACCGAGAGCGCGCGAAAGGAGGGAGAGAGAGCCCGGGGCACTGGCTCCAGACCCCCTGGCGCCGTCGCGACGCTTCCCAGCTTTTGGCAAAACACATCCTATCCCGTCGCGTCCCGGTCCCGAGGGCGCCTGGTTTTTTTATGGTTACCGCCGCTAGTTTCGCAGCACCCATGGATTCCTCCCATAAAATCTCGTCTTCTTCTCGCTCGACGTCCCGACAATCTACCTTTCTTCCCTCTCGTCTCCTCCCTCATCGTCCCCCGCTTCCTGATGTTTCTTTGCCGCTTCTTTACAGAGGCCAGTACTATCGTCTTAATAGTGGAGATGTAACTTCCTCCGATACCCAAGGAAGTCGTCAAATTTTATTTCCTCACGATACGATTCTTATTATTCTTTTGTGCTATCGATTATTATGTCCGGAGGTTGTTAGCAAGAAAGACACACAAATTTGTTTCTTTCTCTCTCTCTTAAACAAAAATTTCCAAAAGTTTCACATAGTTGCAAATTAATTTTCAACGTTTTGCGCGGCATCGAGTGTTGAAGCTTTGAAATTTTTCTGTCAAATTGTTTTACCACTTGCTCGTTTTGCGCGACGTGTTGGAACAATCTGAGAGACACTGATCCTTCAGAACGCAATAAAGATGACAATAAATATGAAAGCGAATAGTCTCGACGATCTCGATCTTTCTTTCTGGACGAATCAGTCGTCCTCCAGTTCGCCGCTGTTCGCCATTCGCATTACGTTCCGTCGCCGTGATATAAATGTGTACAAAGTGCCATGGGAAAACTTTTCTCATCGTCTCTCGCATCCCTCCCGAAAAATTTTATCGCTTACCAAGTAGAGATTTGATGCTGTCTCTCTTCGCAAAGAATTATTTTTATCTCGCGCGCGCGGGGAGATGAGGTATCTCGAGCTCCCTCACTTAATCGAGGAAAACAAACGGATTCTCATCTATTGACTCGTAGCGTTTCGCTCTGCGAAGAATTGAGGAAAATTTGCGGAGATATACTTCCGCGGAAAACCGTTCTGGGAAAACGCGCGCACAGACTCGTGTGCGCAAAACAAAAATGCGCACATTCTAAATATCAAATAAATAATAAGTTTATTCATCCGCAAATATATCAAGAGAGATTAAGCATTTAATTTATTCCAAATATATTCTAAATCCTTAATAAGTTTAATACAAATTACTTTTTTATATACTTTACATATTATTAAAATTCGAAGAATTAGAAATAAAATAGAGAAGTCAAAGTAGATTTTGTGTCAAGACTTCTGCAAAGCGACAGACAAGAAAAGAATTAAAGGAACATTTTTTGAAGTTTTTTAACTCTTCGTGGACAGATTCACTCAAAAATTTCAAATCGATATCTAGTTAAAATTAATTTTTTTTTTATAACGTTTATATCTTCGAAACTCTTAGAGATTTTTTAAATTTGTTGTTTTTGTCGAAGCAGAATCGTTCAAACTTTTATTACTGTAATATTATGATTTTTCGTGGAGATGTTTGATTTTAAAGTCGCGTGGGTCTCACAAACCCAAGTCAGTCCAACTAGTAAGCTGTTTTGGAAGTCGGTCCACGAAGAAGAGTTAAAATTATATTGTTCTATTACGATATAAAAGCGTGCGTATGTGCGTGTTCGTCGAGGTCTTTTAAACGAAAAGGTTGTTTCTACTTCTTGTGTTATCTCGTAGGTAGCACCACGTGGAAAATTACCCGTGCGAAAGTCGGTCGGTAAAGTAGTAGAACGTGGCGGCAAGCGCGCGGCGCCGCGGAAGTCTCTTCACATCGTACGGTAAAACCCGTAAACGGGGATGAAAATTGTATTGTACAAAAAAAACGTGACTCTCACTGGCAATCGTCCAGCCCCATCTCGCACATACCCCCTTCTACTTCCGCTCGCTTTTAGTTCCCCTGGCACCGATGCCGGCAGAGCGATAAAAGGAAATTTATCGCGCGTCCCGTATATAGATATGTGTGTCACGCATCTCGTTTTATGTGGATTCTCCCTTGTTCTCATTTTCGAGCGAAGACACTCGAGTCTTTGCGTCGGTGTTTTGATTCACGAAGATGCGCGCTTTGAAATTTGATTCTCCATGCTCAACCGTGTTTTCCAGAGGATAATTTAATTCTCATGAATGTGGGAGCAGCGCGTGCGCGGCAAAACACTATCATGTGCGCGTCGAAGTATTTTGTTTCTTTTTTATCTACGGAATTTTAAGTAATTATCTTATTTAGAATATTTTAACGAGAGATGTGTCTGAGACTTTAAGATATAAAAACTGAGCGACATGTTAATGAAGTAATACATAATCTTATCTTCGTCTGGCTTCTGTTTGTCACGCGCGTAAACAATCTGGTAAAGATTGTTGTTGTTTTGCGTCAGTTTTTTACGGAATTTATTGTACACCGTCAACCTCGCAGGTGTTAATGAAAAGTTGAAAGCGTCAAAGACGCCCACGCGTCAAAAGAGAGGGGAACGACATCTGGAAAATCAGCCTTGTTTTGACGCCGACGCGGCAGGCATGCACGGAATGCGCGAGCGAGTGAATTACGTTAACGTGGGCGACTGAGTAGCGTAACGATTCGCCGTTGCATTTTTTTCTCCTTTTTTAGCTCTTCGCCAGTACTTCCGTCGACGACACGTGACCTGCCGCAGCGTCGTCGTTACAACGGCCCATCTGTATGGATCTCGCGTCGTCGCATCAATGTGTCCCACAGTCGGACTTGCGCCGTTCATTTCTCACAAAAATATCCTGGATAGTTTTTTTTTTTTTTTTTTTAATGAAAAAGAAAAAAACGCAATAGCAAAGGACGGTAAAGTCAAAAAAACGACTGAAATTTAAAAAAATGACTGCGAGAACACGAGGTGCGAGTTGTTCGCATTTGTCTTTTTTATTTTACTTTTCACGAAAAATGTGTATAAATTTATTTTTAATCAGAAAGAGAGAAAAAGAAAAATGATGTTTTGTTATTTTTTAACGAATAAACGACTCATATCTGTCGACTTATATCTTTCAAGTTTTCAAAGAATATTTCTGTGCTTCCAAAGCGAGGCGTGTAAATATTTCCGGAATTATAAACGCGCATTGTTATTGATGATCCTGTCGGTACACTCATGATAGAAAGTGATAAGACAATCGTTGAAGGTTTTCTATCCGCAGAAGGAAACATATACGGCCACTTCCTCGAGATAAATTCCGAACGATAACAAGACTCGAGTTAGCTTGTCGTTATTGCGCGCAACAACCGCTTTGTTATATGCAGTTTTGAATATTCGTGATTTTCCATTTTTTAAATCAATTAAAGCGGGAACGCAAATTAATTAGAACGAGTTGACGAAACACACACGTCTGACATTCGGTGGAGTTGTTTTCCAACATCCTTCGCGACGCATTATTTTACAAATTACTCGAAGAATTTATTTTCACCGATTTTCGATGTCGGGAAACTTTTCGGAAATGACGCGCGCTTTCCTCACAGAAACGGGAAAAGCCGTTATCGTGCCGCAATACGATAAGATTCGCGCGTGTCTCGTATGGCAGCGCGTATACTTGCTTGGATTACGTACTGGTATACGAGAGCCTACGGCCTCTCTCTGGAAGGAGACAGGCATGACCAAATTTGGCGCGGTCTCGCTCTCTTGCTCCAGTCTCGCTGTGGGAAGTTCGGCGTTTTTAACCCCCGCGGCACGTGTGTAAAGAGAATCGCATCCACGAAAGATCAAAGTGCATCCAAGAACGAGAGAGACTCCAGCGTTTTTATTCTCGAATGAAGTCGCGTATATTTAATAACGCACGGTATATTGCGCATGCACGAAACCATTTGTTTTTTTTTAAGAAAGAAGAAACAGTTTTGTATTTCTATCGCAACATAGTGACGCGTTTTCGAAAGAAAACTTTGTGAAACTTGTTACAAGGTGACAAACCATTCTACTTAGCTCACTCTGGCGTAATCGTTATTTTTACGGATGAACGATGGTTGTTGATTGTTTCATCGCCGCATGTGAATTTGCCGACAGATTCGTTTCTACATTCTAAATGCCGTATATTTAGAACAAGTCCCGCTTTCTGGTGGTTATGGATTTTGGAGATGATATTTTTGTAGAGAGAGAGAGAGAGAGAGACGCGCGTTTGTTTAGATCGGTTATTTGCATCGACGTAAAAAGGGATGTGCGCATCGCGCTCGATGCCACCTGACCATCGAATTTTCTAAATACAGAATTCAACGCGTGACCTTCGTCGATTCTTATTGACGCGAAATTAAAATAACAATATCCGCGGAGCATGTGTTGTTTTTACCCGAGCACGGAAAAAGAGCGCGAGAACTTCGAAATTAAATCAGTCCGCAATATTATTTCACCGATCGTTGAAAATGTGCAAAATTTTGAAAAACCACAATTCGATTTCAAAAAGAGAACAGTCCAGAATTGAAGTTTCCCGAAATATTTGAAACGAAGAGATCATCAAAATCAAAGATGAGAAAAATTTTTATCAAGAGAGAGTTTAAATGTCCTTAACGCTATTGTATTCGAATATACTTCACGTAATTAATATTAATACAATTAATTTAAGTTTGTTCGTCGCGGAGGTTTTGTTTTCGTCAGTCTTATTTATTTAGAATGTTTCCGTTGGAGCCGGCACTGGCGCCGCCCGCCACCGCGGCCCGTCGTCGGCGCTGGAACGACAGGAACGACGGAACCGGGAACGGCCGAGTCTCAAGAGTGTATCGGACGTAGTGCCTGTGTGCTCCGAAAAGTGATAAATTGATTTCGTGCGACGGGATACGGGCCCGGGCGCGCATCTATGGATATTCGTCGTGGTGAGTACCGAACCGACGCTTGCAACGGCAAATTCGGCCGGCGAGCGATTAAAACACGCGGCTGTATAATATTGATTTTTCCGCGCCGTGATTTCCTTATTACGGTTGATGGGCGTGCTGCTGCCCTCGATGCCGATCTCCGCGTATCTCCGCTCGACCGTGCACGTTCGCGCTCCCTTTAAATCGCCCGGTGCAGACTTTTTTTCTCCCGTCTCTGTCATGTAATTCTCGTGTCACTTCAAATTTTGCCGTCGACTGCGAGGTCGCGTAATCGCGGCCGAAACTAACCTCAAAAAATAATCGCGACCAGACGACGTCGGTGCCGACGGCAGGACCGTCCCGTGTCTTCCCTAAATAGAGATGAATCACAACACACGGACGGACGCGGTTGACAGGTCGTCTCGGTGTAACAATTCTCGCGATTTCTGTGTACACACGCACACAACGTACATGTGCGCGCGCGCGTGTTTTCGTAGAGGTGTGTTGTACGTGCGTGCGAGGTTCTCGCCTTCTTATTGATATCCGGTTGGCTTTCGTTTCGGTTAAATGCGCGACGTGCCAAAACAATAGGCTTCTAGAAAATCAATAAGCAGACCTTAGGAGAGGAGGTTAAATAGGGAAACTCGATGCTGCCCGAAAGCGAAAATCTTCGTTCGCGATGCCAGTCGCCTCGATGACCACCTCGTCCTCCAAGTTATTTTTCTCAAAGCTTGTTGAAAAGCAACCAGCTTGCACTCCAACTTCTGTTTGATGTTTCCTTGATTGTCCTTGATTATTGTTTCTCGATGCTCGTTTTAGCGCGCAAAGCCGACGACGCTAAAATTCGTTCGCTTGTCAACATCCCACTTTCGCGCGCATCAAACATTTTTCAGAAAATCACGAACATAATACGTACAATACAGAGCTTTGGCGACTTTTATTCACATTTTCATCCATTTCAATATCTCGACGAGCAGAACTGTTTTTTGTTCGTGTGTATTAAAAAATACGATTTGCTCAGTATGTAACTATGCTCGATGTAACATTCAATTGCGGATAAATGAATTATAATGCAATTATAATTAACTATAATGCAATTAAGAGAATTGATCAAGAATGATAATGGCTTTAAATTAAATTTAAAAAATGAACGAAGGCTAAATCCGAACACAGTTAATTGTAGTTTTTTATTTTGAGTGTGTGTGTGCGTATATGTGGACACGTTGCGTTGGTAAAGACCGTATTCCCCGGTCGAAACGCTTGCAATCTGTTCGTAATTATAAAAAAATGTAAAAAACACACAACCGACTGTATTCGGACTCCCGTTGGCCTGTTTTCGCTCTGGTTTTTAAACAGAATTAAAATAGATTGAAATCAATTCTCTTCAAGAGAAGTCAATTTTCAATGAGAAGTCGTTTGCTTTTACTCCCGTGAATCAGTTTTTGCACACGTAATATCTCGTAACCGCATGATGAATTTTTTTTTTTTTTTTTCAAAGAATCGAAGCATTTTTGCCGAGTCTGTGCGATTTTAACTACGCGTTTTGTTCTTTCCTTCTTCTTTAATGCAAAGCTCGCGGCGCAAACCAGTTTCTGTATTTTTTTATTAATTTGACGCGATGACTTCGAAGGTGACGCTTTCACTTGGTGTCGATTAATTTCTCGGCTTACTGTGTATCTCTCGACGATGTTAGACTTCGCTGTCTCCGCGATAATCATCGCATGTGTACTCATGTTGTTAAAAAGTAACACATAATCGAGGTTACATACACGAGATCCATCAAACCCGTCACGCTTGAACGGATTGACGAATCTCAACGCTTCTCGTATCGAACGTCGCAAAAAGCAATTGCAAATGAGTGAAATATATTTTTTTCTTATAAAATTACTTTCTCAAATATTGTGTTCGTTTCTTCCGTTACACAAAAAAAAGAGTTGCCAGAAAGGCGAAAAAAAATCGCTAAGCTCATTGAGATTTTTGTTTTGCCAACAAAACGCATTTTGTTGTGCCAACGAAAAATTCAAATGTCCTCAACAATTTTTTCGGCCGGTCGTACAATAGCAAAACTTTTTTGTGAGAAAAACAATATGTGTAAAACCAATATATTTTTTTAAGGGGGAGACATAGTTCGTTAAAAAAAAACACGATTAATGAATAATTATTTGCATTTTATTCCCGGCCTTGTGATGCGACTTAATTGAAAGCGACGCTAATTGAAACGATATATAGCGCGGCGACAAATCTCAATTTACGAATTCATCACGTGCACGACATTTGAGCACCCAATTATCCAAATACACTGGCCCCCATTGATATGGAGCGCCGTCGTCTTCGTGTCTTTATGCGGCGCTGCGAGGCTAATAAAAAAATTACATTCCTCGCAATCACAGCGCTAATTAGCCTATAATTGCAACTTGAGGAATATATATTTCAGGTTCGAACGACACGCGAGAATATTTTTTTTTGCGACGAGCAGGATTCGAATACAATACGTAGTAATGAAAAAAAAAAAAAAAAACCTATCGCCCACAGAAACTCGCGTTTGTTTAACTGAACGCGCACGTGTCGTTTGCTTAGAAAGTAGCAAAACGTACGAGGCGCTACAATCCATCGAAATGTATGCTACTATGCGCGCGGCGAGTTTTCTCATCAGCTTGTGCAAACGTATTAAAACTTGACATCACACGCGACAAACTCGCGCGAGCGTGCTTGTCATTTTTCCCGCAAACGATTTTTGCAAAATGACACAGTTCCGGTCTTACAATATTTATATGATCCCGACACGCCCGACTTTAAAATATCGAATTTCGAAGAAAATCGATTCGATCGCATTCGGTTTGCGTCGCATTTAGTTTGTATTTCTTTGGATAACAAAAAGGGAGTTGAAAAAAAAAAAACTCGAGACTTGAAGATTTTTCTCCATGCAAAATAAAACTCAACTTTTTTCTTAATATTCACATTTCGATCCGCCGAAGATCCGCTGATCAAAGATCAGAGAAAACCGCGTGATCTGTCGTTCTCACGTGAGATCGTCCCGACGACGATGCTCGGCGATTAAACGCCGTCTGCGACAAAGAAAGTCTTGCTTGAAAGAAAAAAAAAAAAAATACAGTTCCGGTACATAAGCCGTGTATAAATAGTCGTACGTCCGGTGCGTGTGTACGGCGCGTGCAGTCGTATGCCGAACGATTCAAAATTAGTATCACGACCCTCTCTTCTGCGTGGGACACGCGCGCGCACACACACAACGTACGTCAGAGTCTGTACGGATATACGTGCGTTTTCTTCGAAGATTTGTAATGGAGCGCGAAGGAGACGACCGACTTATGCACGCGAGAATGACGCATAATCAAGTGAACTCGTGGCGTCATCGCCGCGCGAGAGAGATTACGCATGTGCGCTTTGCGGATGCTGCGCTCGGGTGGCGTTCCGTTGATAAAAGTACGTTTGAAGGCCGCGTGTGGTGTATGCACACACACACGCAAAGCAAAAATGTATATTTCGAATATTACATTATTGTTTATTTAGGAAACATCTGTGAGAGACGCGAAATGTTCAAAATATTTCCTAAATAATTGAGTTGTCGGGACGTTTTAATTGCTGCCGCAAAGTGCAGCTCCAATTTTCTTTTTTTTTTTTTTTTGCAATTTTCCGCTTTCAGTCGCGCGGTTCGATCGATTCCTTTCTCCCTGTTTGAAAATCCAGATGCAGCACGGATTGATGGAAAACAAAGCCGCGCGCGGCGGGCATCGACTCTCCGACTCTCTCTGTAGAAAAGTATCCGCGCGCTGTTTGTCCCTCGTTAGGGTTCGCTTCTTTTCCACTCCTTCAGCACGTACCCTGCGGTCACTCGACTCGGCATTATTGAATTCTTCGCTACGACGCGCGGTGACAAAAAAAAAACACGTCGCTCACAATTTCTAAAATTATCGGTAACAACGCTATTAGATAATTTTGTATCTTCGTTTGTTTTGTTTCAATCTTGTTTTTCAAGAATCTTCAAGTTTTCTATTTATAAATCTTAAAATTAGAAATTTTATAGAGAAAATATTCATACGATCTCGCAAAAAAAGATATTTCAGGAAACGAGACAGTGTCTCGACAGATTTCCTGCCGATTCAGGAAAAGCTTTTCCACATCGCGTCGGCCGAATTTCTCTCGATACGCGTCTTTCTCTTCTCCGTCGCAAATTCGCCGTTAGACATGCGCTTAGGTGTCGTTATTGCGCACCTGTCCTTCGACGCGTCTTATTTCTTCTTAGAGGGTTTTTTTTTTTCTTCCCGGCGGATCGTTGAGCGAGCCAGCGGCGTTTTCCCCACGTTCATCCGTCGCATTTAATCCAAGACCACCCTTGTTTGCGCGGTTTTGGGTTACAACGCGTCTAATGGATTATCCTTACATTCTGCTCCGAGACACCTTCCATTCCGCGCCGTCGTTCCAAATGGACGCGCACGCGCCAAACATAAAAATAACAATATAATTCCGATATTTACCGAACTTATTAGGAGATTTTACCGCGCGCGATCGATCTCCGGACGTGGAGAGATCGCCGAGGGATGGATATTGTAGCGACCGCGATGGTGTATTGTCGACGCGACCATTTTGCCCTTTTACGCGTTGTCAGCTTGTTCGGATGATATTACAAAGATCGTCGTCGTCGTCGTCGTCGTCGTCGCCGCGAGAATAACTCGATGTACATACTCGAGAAACTTCATATCGAGATACTTTTCGCGAGATTATGTAAATTCGTGCAAAAGTGTTGGCAAATTCGAATTCAGACTATATCTCACGAGATACGATACTGTCACCATCCCTCTCGAAACAGGAGAATCTATTAGTTAGTTAATTAATTTTAATTAATTGAAAGTCGGCTTGAATAGAATAACAAGTAACTTAAAATAGAGACCTTTAAAGCCAATGGCTTCCAGTAAAATTAAATTTTACAACAACTTTTGTGAAAAGATGTGAGAAATTATCGCGCGCAAACTTCTTTGACGAATATTACATCTACGAGAGAATAAATTTTCATTACATGTTTGTGCTTTTTTTGTTGTCGAGCCTCACGAGAATTTGCTTTGCGACGTGTTGCAATTCAGATTGCATTACGCTTTTCGTAACAATCTCTCATCTCCCGAGCGAACCTGCCAAGTCATTACGGCGAACGAGGATCTTTCACGAACCGATGCGCGGGAGGCAACGCGGGACAGGACGATTCATTGGATTTATGACCATTATGATCCTCGCATAACCTACGTGTGCAACAACCCCATTACAGGATTATACGTTATGACTGGCACGGCGCGGCACTTTATTAGTTGTCTCTTGTATCATTTTTACGACGATCGAGATATTTTATTGCGCATTATTCGCCGCGGCATATTACGCGAAATCATTTGTCAGGTAACGAGCGAGCCGAGAAGAACATCTTCTCTCTCTCTCTCTCTCTCTCTGTAGTTTTAATTCCGCATTTTTTTATTATGTGCTTTACACGCAGTCTTTCTTTCTATCTTCTCGCGTGGTTTTATCTTGTCGTAAAATTATTCAATTAAAATAGACTCAGAAAATTAATCCTTCGTGGACTGACTCGGTCTGTGAGACCCACGTGACTTTAAAATTAAACATCTCCGCGGAAAATCAGTTTGTTTTCAATTTTGTCTTTGCGAATCGAAAGTTTGAACGATTCTGCATCGATAAAAAAAGATAATTTGAAAACATCTCTAATAGTTTCGAGGATATAAGCGTTTGAAAACAACTGATTACCAGAGACACCGATGCGCAAGTTTTAGAATAGGTCTGAGAGAGAGTTTAGAAGTGTCGGTCCATGAAGGGTTAAAATAGACGCCGTGGTCCACCGGACGTGATTAATGAAAGTAGAAATTCTTCTTCTGGATCAATTATATCAATCTTTAATTTTGTGTCTGAGAAGTTTGTTTTTCAATTAATTATTCAATTGAACTTATATTATTTCGTAACGCTATGAAAAACTATATGTTTCAAACACATAATGTCACGACGTTTTTATTCCATCGATCTTCGCCGGAAAATGCAATCCATATTGAATTTTATTCTCGCGTCGCGTCGCGGCGTAGTTTAACGAGATATCGGCGAAGTGAGTGCCGTGTGTGTAACTAAGAAAATACATTTCAGGCAAGTTTCCTCGCGGACGAGATTAGAAGCGGTACAATATAAATTCCGCGAGTCGCAACTCAATTTCTCTCTCTCTCTCTCTCTCTCTCTCTTTGCCGTCTCGGTTGTCGTAATACGATACTCATTTCGTCATCGTTCGTCTCGTATGTGTTCGTAATACGTATCATAATTTAAGGCAGCGACTGCATACAATCGCCCACTTGTTTACATATCGCGCGCTCCGCGTGTGTCGTAATTGACGCACTTGTTAATTTCGAACGACCGACCGCTCAATTACGCGCGCTGCTGCAGCGAATTTCAGAGCGGCGCGTATAGCGCAGATGTAGGGAGAGAGAAAGA
>QVNZ01003458.1:0-13194 GCA_014825645.1 Pseudomyrmex dendroicus
CTACGAAATCGGATCGCAACTTAAAAAGCGGACATTTCGACGTTCTCGCTACGTTACTACGACGTTTTAGAGACTTTTAACGAAAAATTCCTAAGTTTCGGAAAACCCGTTGCGGAAACGTTTGTGCTACTAACGATGCTATGTGGGTATATATATATATATATATATATAGATTTAAATAACATATTATATTTTTCAATATGTTTAACGTATTCATCATCGTTTACTTACCTCTTATTTTCTCTTGTTTCCATCATTAAATATGAATAGACAAATAATAACATTTGACATTTGACTAATTTTTCATTTCTTTTTAATATTTTTTTTTATATTTTCTGCGCGCACATCCTTGATTGATACCTTTTTTGAAATTCAGCATTTAATTGTTGAACAGTTAATTATTATTACGCCAAGAATACTTAAAGAGGACTTAACTTACAAGTCAAAACATTTTTTTGTATTAATAACTAATATACGCTACATCATTTGCGTACAACTGGTGACGGCTTTTCCTTTTTTCTTAATTTCTATACTTTGAGTTCACACAAAAAATATTTATTCTATTGTTAATAAAAAAATTGTTAATAAAAAACAAAATAGGAGAAGAAAGGAATGCATTCACAAGAGAGAATGAATTTAAAGTGTTCTATTAAAACTCACGCAGGAGAACACGTTTGATTACATTAACGATCGACGGATTCATAAATAGATCCACTCCACAACATTCACGATTATTATGCCATAATAGCCATAATAATATAAGTATCTTAACGGAATAATGACAGATTTTATGTATCTTTATATGTGTGTATATATATATGTATATATACATACACATATGTGTGTGTGTGTGTGTGTGTGTGTGTGTGTGTGTGTGTGTGTGTGTGTGTGTGTGTGTGTATGTATATTGATATATACTTTTATGTACGCGGACGTAGCGCGTGTTTCATAAAAGAGTAAGCAAGAGTGGCCTTTTTTCTCCCAATTAAAGCAACGAGGCCACCTTTACGTAGTTAATCTATAACAATACACCCATGACGATGTGAGAAATTGTACATATTTGGATATATATATGTATGTATATATGTGTATACAACATAGACCATTTTAATCAATACACGTGAATATCTCGAAAAGAGAAGTTTTTTCTAAAAAATAATTCAGACAAAAGTTGTATGGCTTCAAGGGAAAAAGATGATAACGTTGTAAATTTAATTACAGATGGCGCCACTTTTAAGATTTCATTATAACGGCTATTTTTTTTTAATAAAAATCGATTTTTTAAACAAAAAGTTGTAACCGGCAATGAGACTAATATAACGGTTTTTTATTTTTTTAATTTGGATCATTTTTTACTGAGTTACAGCGTTCCAAATTTTACGCACATCCACACACACGCTAACACAGACCACCTGAACTCGCTTACTTTTCATAGTAGAAAAAAATGCATCAAACCAAAATTGTTTGGTTTTGAAAGAGGCATAATCTGATGTTAATAGTTTTTTTTATAGGTGGAAGATGTAGAAGAGATATCAAGGTCACCTTCATTTTTTTTTAAATAAAATGATGTTTTTTTTATTTACTTTTTGATAGAGTGTTTTAAGACAAATGATACAAGTGTTCAAAATAACGACCTTGAACATTGATACATGCTCTAAAACGTTCCGATACGGATAACACTTAAAAAAAACTATTAACATCAAATTATATCTCTTTCAAAACCAAACAACTTTGGTTTGATGTATTTTGTTCTACTATAAAAAGTAAGCGAGTTATTTAGGCGTGTGTGTGGGTGTGCGTAAACTTCGGAACGCTGTAACTCAATAAAAAATGATCCAGATTTAAAAAATAAAAAACTGTTGTTTGTCTCATTGCCGATTACAACTTTTGTTTCGAAAAAAATCGACTTTCATTTTAAAAAATTGCCGCCATAATGAAATCTTGAAAGTGGCGCCATTTGTAAGTAAATTGATAACGTCATCATCTTTTTCCCTCGGAGCTATAACTTTTGTCTGAACTATTTTTTTCGAAAAAACTTCTATTTTTGAAACATTCACCTGTATTGATTAAAATGGTTTACTTTGTATGTATGTAGATATATATACATATATATACACACATACATACATATGTATACATATATATACGCATAATTTTTATACATACATATATATATTTATATTTATAGTATATATTACACACGCGTAATGCTCTTATACGTGATATAATATATATTTGTATTTGTAGATATACATATGCATACTTATAAAATATTCCTCGCGTATACTTTTAACACCTAGAAGTTGAAAAATCCTACATCCTATTCAATGACCTGAAGAGTAAACTTGATATTTATTACATATACGATGATCATGATGTATATATTTCAAATGACATTATCGTTGATCGAGAGCACGATAAGGTTAATAGCTTACCCGCGCGTAAAACGATAATTGCAGCGTAAGTAAGACACACATATATTTTTGTTCGATGCAATCACACAAATCAATACTATAATTAAAAATATAAAACAACCTGAAGTATTTTATATATAAAAAATTATTCTCTTCTTTTTTTTGCAACTAGAGTTTTCAAGAGTGTTAGGCCTATTTCTCACATGGCACGTAAAAGTTTTGAAGTTCTACAACGTCATTTGTAACGCCATTAAAAGATTCGGTGTATATATATGTACATAAAATAAATCATTATTAAAAAATGTTTCAATCAAATTTATCTTAAACTTAAATACAGATTTTAAATTAAAATGAGAAAGTTCTTGAGACAAAAAGAATGCAATATTTAATTCTTGATGAATATCAATTAACGACATGATAATCTTATTATTATGCCGTTATGCAGAACAGTGTAGCAATGTGGAGATCGCAAAAACAACTCCTCCTTCCTACAACTCTCCGACAATTTAACCGCAATTAACTTTGCACATTAATAAACTCACACAATGGCCGCTTTGTGATGTGTACAATTCCGGATGGATTTTGTGCTCGATTTTTTCACAAAATTGCGCTGTTAATATCTCGATAAATATAAATCGATCACTTACTGCAAATGTCGCAGGATCGTACCACTAGGACTCGACTTTCCAAATTGGGAGAGGGAAGAAATTTCGTTTAAATCTCTGAGAAAACTTGTCATCTTCGAAAAATATACTTGGCGCGATTGCAATTTTTCGCGCAATTTGGCTAAAATCTTCGTAATTTTCTATACTGCTTCGAGAGAAATGTCGTGTCCCTCGTAATCGCGATCAAGCGGCAACATAGTGTGTATGTAACTAGACATTTACATATAGATATAAATCTCGTATACCTCAAGCGACAAATATATCTTGCTTATATACTACAGATAAAATAATAGAGCCAATAGTAATAGGAAATAGTAGGGCCAATTTTGTTCTGAGTTAACTTTATGCAAATAATGATCATTGTTGTAAATGAATTCTGTTGTTTTTGTTGTGCGCAAAAAAAAATCTTTATTTTAAATTGTCTTTAAACTATATATCTTCACGCAATTTTGAACATTCTAAAACAAAAAACAATGTTTAAGCTCAGAAATAATACAGAAATTGTATTGGAAAATAATTTTGTAGCACAGTATTCTGCTGTTATACGGATATGTGTTAAACATTTGTATAATAATAATAAATGTGATAAAATTAATGTATGTCACAATCCGAAATTGCAAAAATCCGAAAACTGGGAAAATTGCTGTGAGAGTTCGAGGAGTTTAGCCTCTCTCTCCTCGTCTCTACTATAAGCAAAAACTATAAAACAAAACTTTAGTGTGGTTTTTTTCACACTATTGTGTGGAAATTTCTATACTAGCTCGCTTTGCGTGCTAGTTTTGATCGGATTTTGAGAGTAATTAACACACGCGCGCGCAGACATACACACATACACACACGCATAATTTACTGAACATATGTAACAGTATTTTAGTGCACTTGCGCTCATTGCTTTTAATTGTCATTTTTACATCTATTCTGCAACATGTCTCTTTTTAGTGCTAAGAGTTACACTCGTTCTACTGCTAGTTTTTAAATGGAAAAGACTTTGATCCGGAATGCATTCTTTGTTCGTCTATAGTGCTTACGTTTTTCAGGACATCTTCAATGCCGTTACAATTCTTATATCACGCAAAACATCTTTTTTTTCAACATTATATCTTGTATATCTTTCTTCATAGATTATTATGTAGAAACTGCAAAAATATACCGACACGCACTAAACTGACGAGATCCGAGAAGAGAATTGAGCAATCTCAAACGATGACATAAATCTTTCATCATCAACTAAGTATTGTAACATTCTGCTGCATGAGAAAAAAATTATTACACATTTGTACAAATTTATATGCACCACACATGTGCCAATATCAAATTATATTTATAGATCTTCGTAGAGTTACCATCAAAGTCGAATAATATTTTGATCTAGTAAATTCTAGAAGTATAACTCTTTATGTATTATGCACACATGTCTTAACACGTAAATAAAATAATAGAGATAACATAGTAGAAAATTAAAATTATAAATTAACATATACAGAGATGTATTACGTTATCTCTATAATGTTGATATATATTAAACTCTATTATCTTTCTCTTTTCCTCTCTCTCTTTTCTAAAATCGAAGAATTTTTAATGATGCTCTTTTATTTCGGAATCTCACATATTTCTACTATTCCTTCTATTCTAATCTCAAATAACTAATAATAATAAAAATTTTATCTTTCTACATTTTCGATTTAGCATAAAAATACTAAAAACTGTCTATCTCCTTTCTTCAAACAATTCGTTTGAAATAATTAATTCACAATAATCACATAATAATTTCAATTGTTATCTCTTCTTAGAGAACTCTTTGTTCTTCCAGCAAAAAACCACAGACATGTTACGCTCTAAAATAGTATGTAATATTTCGTACGTAAATATTCCGTGTTCTCATAAATTTTCATATACAAGCTTACACAGATTTATTTTTTACAAGCACACGTTTGTAAATTGAGATGAAACTGCTCAAGCAAATGATGACACTTAGAATCGCAACAAAGAAAAAAAGTTTTTCGTGATTATATAAACTGATAGTTAAATATACCTATATATATAAATATATAATCACTACGAATAACACAGTTACATGAATACAAATATATATGTATATATATGTGTGTATATCTATATATAATTTTCTTCCTTTTTATCTGCAGAGATGTTGCTTGAATTTCGGAAGATATATAACATCATCGCTACTTTTTTTTAAATCTTCTATTAAGAGAAGAGAGTTTATACTGGTGCAATGTCGTCTTAACTTACAGCACGTAAAATATAGACAATAGTTTCTAGCATTCTACACATCCATTTCTAAGTACATCAAATATGTATGTATATTATATATATATATATATATTTTTTTTTTTTTGCGTTGAAGGACGACATTTCTCTCACTCTATCAGTGTCCTTTTTCTGTGAGAAATTATAGACCGCGGTCTATAATTCTTCACTACTAAGAATCTTCTAATTATTAAGTAGGCTAATGAAAAAAGTCTACGATTACGGATATTATTATTGATTATACACATATATATCTAGAGCAAGTACTATACGACGACACTTCATTAGATTCTTTTTCATAGATATATTTTCTAGATGTTTTCCTAGATTGCGTATTCTCAATAGATGAGAAATATGCGAACAAAATACACGTTTTTTTCCTTGTTTTTTTTGTAAAATTCTTGTTGAATACAACGCGAAGTATTTGTACAATTATATATTGTTGATCGTCTCTGTGCAACAAACAGAAAGATCACGATTAATTAAGGCTCGTTCTCCAATCTTTTATTTCGTGAAAATTCCTGCGAGAAAAAAAGCGTCAGCGCATACATCTGATTATCATTGTCAATAACCTCATGAATATAATACTGATCTTATTAACAACTGATATTTCTTGAATGTAATACTGATTTTGTAAACAACTGATGAAGAATTACGAAGTTTAATACGACTCTCTATCTGTCTTTCTGTCTGATAAAGAATTTTGTTCACAAATATGAGCGAAAATTTCTATAGTTTTAACAATTGTAAAAAAATCACACTGTGATATATATTGAACAATAGCTTTGATTCTTAAATGTTTTTATAAAAAAGATAAATCCGTTTGTCTTCTGCAGTTTTTTTTTTTTTTTTTTTAATCGTCGTAGCATAATAGTTTCTTAAACGCTTAATATTGCTTTTTTTACTCGCAATCATCAAGACATCGTGAATTGGCAGTGCCATTTAAAACATTCATCTTTCGCGTTGAGCCTTCATGATATCGTTCCTCGCTTTATTAACTACATTGACATCAAGTCACTTTAATCTTGCTTCTGGAACTATTTCGAACAACACTACGAATAACAATTACATGAATATAAATCGCGTCAATGACGCGTGTAACGCGATGTTTTAGCATCACTCGAACTTTTTCCCGTGCGAACATAATACTTGAGTTGTATATGTTGCGCGCTTTTTCCCGTTAAACATCTTTCGTTAGATCTATCTCACAATGAAGTAACACACGATTTTCGGGATTCTTGGACGTACAAGAGCGTAATATATTAACGAAGAATGCAGAATGACAGTAAGGAAACACTATCATAGACACGGATTACAGACGGTAGACCTTACGTGTATAGAACATCTCTAGACTCGCGGAAAGTATTTTACAATTTTTTTTTTTTTTTTTTTTTTAAAACAATAACAACTATTATTTTTATCTTTATCGCGTAATATACTTCGCGCCGCGATATGTCGCTCGCGTACTACAGAGTGTAATTACGTATAGTGAAAATAAATCTTTCTTCTCTCTTAACGTTTATCTCTTTTCCGTGGTATTTAAATTATTTAACTTTTATAATTCACACTTAGGCTACCAGATTTAATATAAGCGACGAACTCTTTCTTTTTTCTTTTTTATCTTTTCTATTATAACATATACACATATAATAGGCGATAGATTTATATAGACAAATTCTTCAAAACACACATATCGAGTAGTTAGTTTTAGCTTTAAATTAAAACATTTCACTTTTATTACAAATTTTAATTAAGCTACACTAGCATTTTTTATGAGCCACCAAGGAAAAATGAACTTATCATTCTTATAAAAGAGAAATAATCTTTTAACATATTTTGACACTCTAAAATAAAACAAGAAATTACAATTGCTTTTATTGCTTATAAAAAAAAAATTGTAATGCAACAGATTTTTTTAATAATCTTGGAGGACACGAGAGAGAGATGTTACATGGATAGGTGGCTCAGGTCTAAGGGTGATATGTCAGCTGTACACACACACACACACACACACACACACACACACACACACACACACACACACACACACACACACACACACACACACACATATATATATACATACACATATATATATATATATGTGTGTGTATGTATATATATCAAATTATGTTTACTTTAAAAAATTAAAAATTAAAATTTACTTCAAAAAATTAAAGAGATCATTTTGTTTACGGATTTGTCAATAATGACAAATAAGAATATGTTGCGGGAGATGTGTGGTATAATACAAATCTATGATACAATATAAAAAGCGAAATAAAGTATATAATATAAACAGAGCAAAAGAAAGAGCGTGGGGAATTCATTAAAAAACAGAGAGTAAAATAATAATAAGAAATAAAATATAAATTTTACTTTCATCAGAATTTAGACATTGTTAAGTAAATATCTACCTATACACGGGTTTTTCATTTCTACTACATCATTACATAAATAGATATATCATCGATATTTAAATTTGTCATTTGTTTACAAAAATAAAACAAGACGAGAATTAATTCTATCTATCGTTGAAAATAAAACTTCCCTATCTAATTGCTGGCCAAATGACGTGAAACTAATTGCAGAAATAGTTCCGCGTATTTGGTGATTCTCTTGCAATATCCGTAAGACAAGAGTTAAATATGAGAGAATTTTGATTCTTAACTATTCGTACGATATATATTTATTCCTATTTGATGCAAAAACTTGCCATTACTCAGCTCAACAGAACAAAGATTCTGCTGACCAATGGATCTTGATCATTATGTGATTTGCACACATTGTAGCATTGTTTGTTACCTCTGTGCAATAATCGCGCGCGCGCAGCGAGTCACGAAGAGTAAATTTATAAATATAAATTTTATTTGTGAATGCAACTAGTGCGTATTTTAATAAATTACATAAAGCCTGTTTTTTGAATATTAAATCTTTATGTCTACACATATTTATAAGATAAGAAAAAAATCAAGATAAAGAATTAATGTGCTTTTTTTCACCATGAACAAGCTTCTTCAAATACATAAAATATGAAAATATCAAATAATATAATAATACGACGCATTTATAAAAAAATTATATAAATAAAACATATATATATTAATATATTATCTAGTTAAAAAATATATAATATATATTAATATTTCGCATATACATTCACAGCGCCTAACTTTTTATTTATGTAGTATTGTTACGTTTCTTAAATAAAATATTAAAAAATCCGAGATAGATATATATTTAACTCATAATGATACTCACACACACATATTCACATACATAATTTAATATAATGAAATTTATATATATGTGTGTGTGCGTGTGTGGTGTGTGCGCGCGCGCGTGTGTATGCGCGTGTACGTGCATGTGTGTGTATGCGTATGTATAGTGTGACTCGCGTTCACAACACATCCGATATGACTCAGAGAGAGAGCATGAATTTTGATTCATGATCATAAATATAATACACACATACATCACTTTGCAGAAGATGCTTTTATAGATTAGCGATTATTATTCAATAGGTCATCAAATCCATATAGATCTTGCTATATGTGCGAGCGGTATACATATACATATATATATATATATATATATATATATGTATATGTATAATATGTAAAACTTAACATATGATCTTATATATTAGGTTTTTTAATCATTCATACTTAACCTGGTCTAATTCATACGTTTTCATCAACATCTTGATCGCCAGAAACTAGATTATTGTTACATTACTTGACGCGGTTTTAGATACATTAATTAAAATTTGAGATGAATCTCGCTCGTTTCTGGTATTGATCCATCGAGAACCGCGATTACTGATCGACTCTTGCCTACGTGGACGAGCGATCATCGCTGGTCTACCGGAACGACCGATCATCGGTGGTCTACCAGGACGACCGATCACTGCTGGTCTACCGGGACGAGCGTTCATCGCTGGTCTACCGGAACGACCAATCATCGCTGGTCTACCGGAACGACCGGAACGACCGGGACGACGGTCTACGGATCGACGCTGATGGAGAGGCGGTGGTAACTGACGCGCCATCGGTTCCTCGACAATACAAGGTATGGACATCTTGTCCCAAGTAGATTTGTTAACTGCTGCAGCCAGCCCGTGAACGCATACGACGCTCTGTGGATGAGGATGACAGGGATGCTGATGCTGTAATACGAGAGTTGTTGGTGGTGGAGGCGGGGGCGGTTGTGGATGCGAAGGAAGGGAAGTGAGCCACGTCACGCCTGGCTCTGCTATATGTCATTTGCTGGTTTGTTGCAAAGCCGTATTGATCTGCGTCCATAGTTCTTTATTACAGTTTTGAGATCTGAAAAAAGAAAATTAGTTTTTCTTGCAGCTCCGTACTTTCGTCCGCTTAAATACGTTAATTGTGAAATATGTATTTATATTCGGGCTTACTTTTTGATTGATTGTAACCAATCTTTGAACTGACTATTTCCGTCAGGACTCATTTGGAAGGCAGCTCTCGCCGCGCAAACAATACTAACAAATTCTTCATAATCGGTAGCTTGTAAATGATACAGCTTTTGATGCATGCACTGAATATACCTAAAACAGAGATACGCAAAACAATTCACTCAAAAGTGAAAGTCGAAAGAGATTCATCTTGCTGTATAATTTTTTATTTTTATATGATAAAGAGCAATACTAACATTTGTTGACATTTGTGTATCATCGGGGATAGTAGAGCGGATCTTAAATGTTGTATTATGAGCGCAGGATTGTTTCTGGCAAGATATTGAGCTGCCTCTAAAATAACTTGATGAAGGACAAAAGGACTAACGATGCTGTTCACGGTACAAATGCAGAGTTGATGCATGTACTGCGTGCCAAGCCGTTTTGCAACTCTGAGCAAAAATTTAACGTCTTCCCCATAAGGTGGGTTCCGTGCGTATTTGGCCTGTGGTCGATCGTCATGAACTCTGCGAGCCAAAGTTTCCATCGCTAATAAGCCTACGCGATATGCAGAAACAAGAGTTCGTAATTGATGCTGATTAATTCCCTGACTTTGTCTGTGAACCTAAACCAAACATATTGATATTTTTATCGATAATGAAATAATCACTTTGTTACATATTTTTTATATAGATGTTTATATATATATATATTTTTATATAGATGTTTATATATATGTGTGTGTATATATATATATATATATATTTATAGATTTATATTTATATTTGTATATATTATTTATATATTTATATATTTACACACATATACTCTCTCTCTTTCTCTCTCTTTGTGTGTGTATGTGTGTGTAATATACACACATAAATATATATATTTTTGTAATTTATATACATATATTTATTACAAAATTTACTTGAGGTCTAACAGTTGGTATAATAGGTTGCGTCTGAACCAGTGTAGCTCCAGGTAAGTTGTTTTGTCCAGGCAGCGGACCTGCTACTCCCGTTTGAACCTAAGAAGATATAAATATTATACTTCTTTTATATATTATATACACGCCAGGACAGAATATATACGTAACAGAAAAAATACAAAAATATATATATAAGAGAAAATACTTAAAAAGTAAATACTGATTGAATTTAATTATATAATCGGAAATTTATATTATTATATTTGGCTTTAATCGTAATGTTTACCGGTAAAGGTTGTTGCATTGTGTACAAGTGACGAGTCCCTGATGTCGGTGGAGGTGGCTGTGATGTGTAATATGGTCCGGGTGGAGGAGGCGGGGCGGCAGAAGGATGATGCGATGGGTGTTGGGGATGTCCTGGATGATGTGGATATGGATGATACATTTGCATATGTGGCGCGGAAGGTAAAGTGACTCTATGCGACGGTATTGGACCACTGTATGTCGCAATAGAATGATGAGGATGTAGAAAACTATACGGGCCTACAGCATACGGCAAGCCGACTCCTGTAAGAGAATTACGATTATACTATAAAAAAAGTTCAATAATGTAAAAAGAAATAAATTGCTAATGAATTATTTTACCTAGAGGCGCCAAAGTCGTAATTGTTGGATGAGTATAAGGTTGAGGAGGCGGTTGCGTACTAGTGACAACAACTGTCTGTGTTGACCCGGACATCATCTGAGTGTTCGAGATTTCAGGTCCTGGTTCGACTAATAATACTCCGTTGAGATCCAGTTGCAAAGAATCATGAGGAATCTCATCTTGTTGATCCGCACCAGGTGTTTGCTATATTTGAAAGAAGAAATATGTATAGAAAGATAAAATTTATTTAATAAAAAGTAATTAATTAACGCTGAAATAAAGTTTAGAACTTACCCGGAGATATAATTCATACCAGTACTTTGCCACTTGGAATAATACTTCTGGATAAACACCGCCACCTTTCGCGGCGTTTTCTACTGTGATGCAAGCCTTCTCCAACATAGCTTCGCTCTGTTCCTTGCACTTAACAAAGAATAAAATATTCACAATACGTAATTGTTATGATCTTCTAATTAACACGCAATTAAATTGCGCCTAATACACATTCGAGTATACTATTACACGTACTTGAGATATAGCTCTCTGGATTTCATTGGGATTGAGTGCGTGGGCATGTGGCAGACAGGATAAAGCGAGCTCTGCCGCCGCTCGAACCATATTCGGATCACTACCTCTCGAGGATTTATCGGCTATACTGACTGCCTCGGGTGGCGTCAGATGACCTTCCCAGCTGTCAATCAGAAACCAGATCGCTGGCGCTCCGATCTCCATTGCCTGGCCAGTTATCCAGGACACGTGGCTCGAATACGTGCGACTAAGCCAGTTTGGACTGACGCAGTTGTGAAGACCGAGAGCATACAAGCCTAGCTGAAAGGCGCACATGTGAAGCGCTCTGTGCGGACCGTGATGATTTTGACTGGTAGATGGTTGGGTAAACAACGAAGTCGAGCTGGTACCACCGGCTTTCGATAAAACTGTCTTTGCTAGTTCGCACATGAAATGTGCACTTGCTTCCGACGGTTGATTGGGAATAGACGGAAATAGCCTTTTGTGTTTATATCTGAATAAGAAAAACATAAAAGATGTCGATAAAACTTGACACATACACAAGAGACGATAATATACGTATGTTATATGTAAACACACCGTAATTCTTTAGTTCTAATAGGCACAGTTGGCTGAACAATCGGCGGTTGTATGGTTAATACATTCATACTCTCCAGTTCCGCGCTCGTACTGCTATGAGGTCTGCTGCTGCTGCTGCCAACGATGTTATCGCCATTTCCGCTGTAGTCTGTTCCGACCAGAGGCGATGAACATTCCTCATCGTGAACATATCGCATCGACTAAAACGTTCATAAAAATATTATTGAATATTGTATGCGCAAATCTCAATTTTCATGTATTGAAAACTGTATCTTTTTTTACCTCACTCTTAGTAGGTGGATTTGAAGTATAATAGCTACTCAAAATAGGTGATCTGATTAACTGATGAACATCTCGGTCTAGCAATTTGTCCATGATTCTGGCTAATTTTACGGGATCATCTTTATAGTGTACGAGTAGAGTAATAGCCAAGTCTCCTCTGAAGAGAAAACAAAATTGTAATTCAGAAAAATATTCAGAAAGTGACAGAATATTTTTTTATGAAACTTTATAATCTTAATAATATGAACACATTACCTTTGTCTACGAGTTCCTTCACAAAGAAGCGGGTGATCTGCTTCGCTTACATTTGCTTTTAATCCTAAAACAGCTACAGCAGCGTCAAACCCAAGATTTGGATCAATTTCTGCTGGCAGTTTTCCTCCTGCAAAACAATTCGAATTTTAATCTCTCTCTCTCTCTCTCTCTCTCTCTCTCTCTCTCTCTCTCTCTCTCTCTCTCTCTCT
>QVNZ01003459.1:0-17859 GCA_014825645.1 Pseudomyrmex dendroicus
CGCGCGCGCGATGCAGTTTTCCTTCAGCCCGGTTCGCGCGAAATTCCTCGGTTTGCCGGTTTCAGGAGAAGCTCGAAAAGACGACCGAAAGAGAATATCCCGAGATATAGGGACGAGGTAACAGCGCTTTTCAATTCACTTTACGAAGACCGTTTCCCCTCCGTGCTCCACGAAAGGGGGATTTCTTTGTCTTATCGGATCGTAATGAAATGCGAACCGGCGAATTTCCCTAACGCTATGCGAATCACCGAGCGATTCGGTCCCTCTTCCTGCGTCAACACGGGTCTTCCCTCGGTTGTTACGTTCCACACTCGTTCCCATTCTCGATGTGTATGACGATTCGCAATTAAATACTTTAATTAAGACGTTGCGGGCGCGGATTACGCCTTTCTAATTAGCGGCAACTCGGCCAAGTCGCGCGAAAATGCTAATAAAGTCGGCTCGTAATAATACGCGGCGAACGAAAACTCGACGCGCGCCAAAGACATATTTGGGAATAGGGAGGAGAATTTTTTTTTTTTTGTAGTCCAGTCGATACACGTATTATATCATCGCGCGAGAAGCAATTTATATTTATTAAATGCAGAGTGTCTTACATGTTCGGACGATCATCTTTACGCTGTCAATTTCTTGATAAATCGATTTTTTTTGTCTCCCTCTCGTGCATCGACGCGGAATGTACTGTAACGAAATGCATTAAATGCAAATCTTTCACAAATCCCTTGAATATTAAACAGACCGGCAAGAGTAAGTCCTTACAACTTACTTTTTATTAAAGTGAGGAAAGGGCGTGGATGTAATTGAAATCACTCTGTTTTAATTGAGCTTTCGACGCGGTTTAAGAGAAAAGTAATTCATAAATAATTTTTACAATTGAAGAAAGAAGTAAATAACAGTTTAAATAACAGTTGATTGAAAGATACCGCGTTAGGAATGAATACGTGGCGTTATTGCCTGTCTATAGATAAATAGGTAGCTAAAAAATACGTTTGCTTGCGCGCGCGCGACGAATCTCTTGCTGTAAACGCGGCCATTTCAAATGGTAGTAAAGGAAGTTTGAACGTAAGTGCAATTTCGCTACAGCAGGCAGAAGAAGCGAGTCGCTTTAAAAATAGCTTTCGTCGGAAGTGCATTTCGATTTCCCGCAAGTTGCCGAAGTCCGATCTTAACGCAGCTTCTCTCGTACCTGCAGAGAGGGAAACGTTACCGTATTTCGTCTTACGAAAGCCCTATACGCTTTATATTCGTTTTTAACAGGCTCTTTTGAACCGTCAAACGTCTCTCTCTGCATCCCTCTCTCTCTCTCTCTCTCTCTCGCTCTATCGAAAGAAAATTCAATAAAATGTGTTTTAGACCGTATGCGGTTGTAACGATGTCTGTATTGAATTTGTATAACAAAAAGCAGCTGTTTTTTTACACACAGCTCATAACTGTTATTAAAAATCAATATTGTTCGAAAATATTTGTATTTAGCGTTTGCACTTCTCTAACATGAAAAAGTACAATTGATTAAAAATGTTCTACATGGTACAACAAATTGCTATGACTTTTATCGCGTCGTCTCGCTACACGTAATTCATTGTTATCGATGTAATTTCAAAATTAATTTTTCTCATATATTACAGAGAGATAACAAACCTCCGCGGGACTTCTGTAAATAGTATTAAGAAAGCGAAAAGCCCCGACGCGCGCGAGTTGAATAAATCATCTTTCGAACGAATGCCTCTCTTTCATCTGGTATATTTTCTGCCCGTTGGAAAGTCGCGTTACGCGATGTCAAACATCGCCTCGTTAAAAGGGAAGTGGAGAAGAACGAAGGCAAAAGGATCCGCGTCCGGATGATTTTTCTCGCGCGCAGGATGGTATTCGTCGGAAAACAGGACTTATCGCACGATCCTATGCACACTACCAACTGGGTTTGTGTTTTCCAGACGTGACTTAACCAAAACAAGCTCGGTAAACACCCGTTGGAATACGGCACGCCGGGTAATATATACGTACGTACGTATATTTGGAGAGGCCGGGCTCTCGAGGGTCGCGCTGTTTTTGAAATGAAATCCGAAGCTGTCGCCCGATGACGATGACGATCGGAATTTCTAAACAGCCCGACGACGACGACGCGACGTGAGAGTAGTTTCTTTCGTCGATTATGCTGCCACCGAGAAGCCTAAGAGCACCGGTTGCGATACAATCGGTGCTCGCTCGCGGTTCAGCTCGGTAAACAAATGGACATAATTATATTTTCGCTTAATTGTATTCCGCGACATCCGACTCGTCGGAAATAAACTCAATTACCGCTATTTCCCTTCGTATCAATTTTAATGAAGCAGAAATATACGTGATTACACTAAACGAGAAAATAATTGATGTGGAAGATATGTACGCGTGTATCGTACACATTGTCGACTTGTTTACGAGCGTTTCTGCGAGATTGATCTCGCGATCGAGTTGTTTTTCAATGATATAATCTTTAAATGTACAGTAAATATCTCTCTTGCAAACTGTAAGTAGTTCCATTAAGTATTTTATAGTAGCGTCTTTTCATATACATAGATCTTCGAATGTTATTCATCTTTATTGACCCAAGCAAATGACGTGTTCTTACCTTACGTCGAGAACTCCGTCGAGAAAGAAATCCAGCTCGGTTTTGTCGTTGTGTATCGCTCGCGTTATCGAAGACGATTGTTTCCGAGAAGAATTTCCGGAAGTCAAAGTCGCAGAACAACGGTGAGACTTAACGATCCCATTGTTACGGAAAAATAATAGCTCGCAAAAGCGCGGCCACTCGCTTTAATTGATGCTCGAATCAACCGAGAGTCAGCAACAGTCGTCGTCGTCGGGTTCCATTTATAATTTATAATCTCTCGGCTCGCGAGGAAAAAAGAGGGAGGAGGAAGCGCGATTCCTGTCTCTCTCGTTCTTATTCTTTCTCCGGTTCGCGCATTTGCATGTAACGAGCGGCTGCCCGATGCCTACTATGAGCTGCAATCTTTTTAGCGTCGAATAATAGCTTTCAACCCTTATCACGACGTTGCACAAAGGGCGGCGGAAATAATTTCTAGCCAAAGCGCTTCGAGCCGATCGGCACAAACGTTTATATCAAGCGGTCCGGCCATTTTATATTCAAAGAGTCCTCATCAGTGTACTCTCGCGTTCTTTTACGGCACAGAACGCAGCGTGTACGTAGTACCTACTACTATACTAAGTAGCGTTTTGAGCACGCATTTCGATATATATCGCATATCGATATATCGGTCTTCTTTTTGTTTCTAATTGTCGATTTCAGCAAAGTGTTAAAATTTGACCAAAGAGCTCCGATTCATCTCGATGCAACTTTATCGGCGCATTACCAACGATGCAATTTTCGCTTTACACTCGGTAATTAATGGCGAATTTGCGAGTTTGTCTTCGCGAAAAAATTACATAGTAAACAACCGATAAAATGTGGAAGTTGTACATAGGATTGTCAAATCCTTTTGTATTTTTAGATATAAATGTTTATCGCAAATTTAAGATTATTAATGTTGTCTTTAACTTCCGGCATAATTAAAAAAATTAAATAAATGAATGCATTTACACACAGTGGAACTTAGCTTTGTTCTCTTGCTCGCATAAAAAAATATCTGCCCATCCTCGAACGTCGTCGTCCAACGGGATGTCGCTGTGTGCAGATTCGGTGTGCGCCCCGACTTAATTTGAATAACCTTCATTAATCAAATTATTTCTACCCCCGCTGTCGTGGCGGGAATATAATATTTCCGAGACGGCTTCCACCAGCGAACTTGCCCTTAACGAGCGACGACGAGCGCACGTCGTCGTTTCGACGGAAATATAAACGCACGCTACGGTCCTTACCCCCTACATTGTCGGCGTAATAGTTCATTTTTCCGGACGAAGATTGGCGTTCTAGTTAAGCACCAGACGTATGTCTGACTCTTTCCCCTTCGGGTCGAATGAAAAGTTAACCCTTATCCAAGCAATCATCAGCCAAATGCCCTTATTCTTCTGAATAAAAAAAAGGGGGAAGCTACAAATAAGTTTTTCCACTTTCGCGTTTTTATGAATTATTAAAAAAAAGAGGATCTTCTTTATTTTTATTTAAAAAAATAAAACAGTTCTTTACTTTAAATGTGTTTTTATACTTTTGAAAAAATTATTTATTTCTATGCACATATGTATTAATAGAAACTCCGCGTGCGCGATTAGTTTTATGAAATATATTTTTTATTAAAATCTTTTGATATATTGTCGTCGAGCTTTACCATTTATCGAGCCACCGGTAGTGACGACTGTTGTCTCACCGAATCCCTTAGACGCGGCAGCTTCGTAACGAGTCAATTTCGTCGCGCGACACCCGCGTACGTACGCTCGCCGCACTTCAAAGGGTTATCCGCGAGGAAGGGGGAGCGGCCGCGCGTTATCTGAGGAATTCTACTCAACTATCTTTAATCGCGCGAATTAATCGTCCGCGGCGAATACCTCGCCGCAATGTTTATCGCCGGCGTGGATACGGCCGCACGAGCGTGAGTTGACATTCCTCTCGTGAGCGGCCGCGCTTTTTGCTCGGCCTCCCTCGCCGCCCTCTCCGTCTACGGGCGCTCTCTACGGTGCGCCAGGTGGAAATATCTTTTCGCGATTAGCTTAGGGGCGGCAGGCGATGTTGTCACGGCACGGCAATGGGAAACGTTATTCCTCATGTTTTTGCGATACGTTAACAGAAAACACGAGAGTTTCTAGTACGTACATATTATCGCGGGAACGGGGAGAAGGGAGAAACTCCTGTGGCCGCGCGACTGCCATGTCGGACCGGAGGGTGGTCTGAAACCTAATTGTTCAGATACACGCATTTCACTGCCACCGCACCGCCGCGACGCCACGCGCACACGCGCGCCGCTATATAATGTTACGTGCGCATGAGCCGAATACAGGGTGGTTCAGCGGTAATGTGTGAACAATCTGTACGCTTATTAAATAACTATGTGAAATTATTTAAGAAAATTATACAAGTAAGAAAATCATACGTGATAAAAAATGATCCTAACCATCAGTAAAATTGATCGATCTCTTCCATGTTCGCAAGCAGTCAGCCTACATTTGTATCAATTTTATAAAACACTACTTCTTGTTAAAAAAAAAAAAATTAGTAATGTTATTAATATTCTAATTCTAAATACATGTATAACTAAGCGTCAGAAATTTTTGTAGTTTATAAACTGCTGTAAGCTTATTAAGAGTTTATACAGAGCGTGTTAGTTTATTTATAACTTCGTGCGCGTTCCGATGTGATCGGAAGATAACAGCCACCTGTGAAAAGCACTGTAGAGCGAGAGCATGTCAATGACACACGCTCATTATTCTGTACACGGGGTACGTTTCGATCGGGCTACGCGAGCCAGCGGGATTGTTTTAATGAAACCATTTTCCTCTCAACCCCCTCCTTCTCGGTCTTTCCGCACACTCTCACTCTCCTCCCTATCCCCTCGCGATGATGCAAAGGGAAAAGAATTTCCGATTGATGGCGCAGATAATGGAGCTGCCAAGACGCAACCATCACGTCTGCTCGAAACGATATTCCGGGTGAGAAAGGGGAGAAAACGCGCGCGCGCCGGAGTGAGGTGCCTCCAATTGACGGCAATTTCACAAAAACGTGAAATTCTTCATTATCTCCGGCATTGAATTCCGTCCCCTCTCTCTCTCTCTCTCTCTCTCTTTCTCTCTGTGGGTCGGGTGGTTTTCGAACAGGACACGTGAAACGACACTCGCTGCTACGTTCATCGTCCCGATTATTGGTGATTGAGACCTTCACTCCGCGCTCCGAATGTTTCCAATCTCTTCCGATATAGATCGACCAGAATCGTCATCTGCCGATATATAACTTCTTGCGGAACAATTGACAGAAAAAGCAAAACTGCCAATACAAAATAATTGCGCTCGACAGCAAATAGGTTTTTCATCGTGCAAAGCTTGTGATTTCTTTTTCGAGAAGAAAAAAATAAACGTTTTGAACGTTTTTTAAGGAAACATACATATGTATATATTAAGTTTGCAGAAGGCATCCATTATATAAAAAAAAGAAAAAAAACTCCGAACGGTCGAAAAAGATTAAACGTGTATCGGATGGAAGGTTTGCGTATCGGCGAGAGCGGAAGTAATACGAATGGCGCTTTGACCGCGATGAATCCCCGCCATGCGGATCAGCGTGCTTCGCCGCACAGCAGCTAGTTGAAATTTTATCTTCGTCTGTGCGAAAATTTTTTATCCAGAAGCGCTGTTTTAGAATCGAGACACGATTTATTTTTCGCGCGAACGGACGAGGAATAGAAGAAGAGCTCGCGGAATAATCTCGTCGCGCGCGAAATCCTACGTGCATGTGCAAAGAGAACGCGTGCCACAGAGAAGAGATAATCATTGTAAATGTAGAAATTAATATAATTGGAGAAAAAAAACAATCGCATCGTGAGAAATTAATTCCATCGAGACAGAAATCACGAAGTGTTGAATTCACGAAGTCCGTAAGGATTTTTATCGTTTTACACATCAACTTGTGATAAATCCCTCGGGAATATTTGATATGTATATATATATCTGACTGATTATACGTTCGAAACTCGTTATATTTACCGATACCGATTGCAATCTCGCACGTGAATATCGCCCATGTTTGGTTCATTTCCAATAATAGATACACCACTCGGCGGTGGTCACAGGCATACGTCAATTATCACATATCAATGTTCCTCTTAATCATTGATGACCCAATACCTGAGCGCAGTTGTCTAATATAGCAATATTAGTTTCCTTCGTCATCGAATACGCCACGAATGATAATGCGCTCCGATCAGCTGTAGCTGAAGTTGTAATCACGATACCGCGGGAAACATAATCACTAAGGATTTTGTATATTTAATTGCTCGGGCTTTTAATACGTAAAATTATATTTAAAATAATTTTGAACGAGATATATTCAATATCGTGTAATACTAAAATAATAATAGTTATTATTATGATTATTAGTTTTCTTTGTCATTACATATTTAACAACACAGGCTTTTGCTCAAAATAATAATAATTATATTGAAAATAATTTCAACTGATATAAATTTATTGCAATATTATGCAGATCTATGTTGTCATATTAAATTGTCACTTTTAATAATTTACTAATAAACACTGTGAGAACTCTTGCAAAATATGCATATAGAATATTAAAAAATAATAATAAGTCGCATATTAATATATAGTTACTTATTAATATAGTTTCTTATTTATTATAATAAAAAAAATTCGATTTTAGATTTGTTTTTTCCTTTCATAACGTCGAGAAAAGCATAAACGTGCGCGAGCTCACGTAAATAATATATGAACTTTTAGTAAATGTCATGTAATTAATTTACATTATCCCCTATTATTAATATTTTCATTTAATCTTTTCGCTTATATCTTGCGTGGAACAGACGGCTTGAAAATTATAAAATCAACAAAATTGTGAGAATTTCAATCATGTTATTTTCAAGTAAAAACGGTTGCGACAACACTTTCAGAAAAAAAACATCAATATTCAGGAAGTCCAATATGATATACACATTTATATTTGTTCATCTCTCTGTGCAAAACGCAAGCCTCTGTCATTCGTTTTTATTAATTTATAACAGTCAATATCGGTGAAATATTTTTTAATTTAATTATTGAAATTCTGTTATTGGTTTTTTATACGTGCTAATAAAAACAGTTGATTTTATTTCTGCTTTTGCACTTAGAGTACACTTTTTTTGATGAAATTGTCTTAATTTTTTTGAATGTATTATGCATATAGCGCGATTTCTATGTAAATTAGCTTAACGTTCATTACAATAATTTTCACGTTTTAAAAAATAATAACATTAATATTGTAATGAAAATATATGCAAATATTTATGCGACAATAAATTTTTGTTTGTTGCAGGTATGAGAAAGCAGAATTCGCCTCTCAACTCGCAAAGAAACGCACATTTTATTGCGATGCTGTTTCCTTCTCTGAGGACTTGAGCTTTCGGGTAACTATGTCAAACAAATGCTATTGTGCGCACGAGATATACACAGTTAGATACATAATCCCATAATGAGCGATTGATATCAACGACGATTCGAAGGGGAGCTTTATAGCTTCGCGGATAGAATCTAAATGCACAACTCGTCGAAAACAGAACTCGATTGGCTCAAGTATACTTTCATTCAATCAGCGTTCGCCCTATTTGCGATCTTTGATTAGAATTCTGCTGCTAACGCGTTACAAGGGGTCGATCCCTCTCTAATGTCCGATACAAATTACGGTTCCCGACATATTACAGAATTGCGTTCGACAAAATGTTCGTATCACGAAACAATTCGCGGTATAACGAAGTAGATTGAACTTCGATTACTTGTTGAAGTTCTGAACGAGGAAAATAACACTTAACGTCAATACAAGTAGATTGTGTGCAATAAATTTCTTATTGCTGTCAAAACAGTTGATATTTGTATAAATATTAAATTTTGTCACAAAATGATTTTTATAATTTCAAAAAAGAAACCTGCGCAAAATAATTCTCAGTCAATCCGCATTTTGCGGAAGTTTATGCGGCGGAACGACAAAATCGTCATGATGCCTCATAGGATTTTCGTTTATAGCACCTCATGTTTCTCAGGCGACGCTGACCGGAGTGAGAAGCCGACTAGAGCGAGAGAAGACGATAAAACGAGTCGCTAGGCGGTCTTATTTGCACAGCATGTATATTTAATTTACCCGTGCATATACATGTCCGTCGTTTTTCCATCCTCCAGCAACCTACCCTCCTCCCTTTGCCCCGGTCTCTGTCGCCGCTAACTCTCCCGACGGCCCGATGCGCAAAACTTTTAGGGATTGCGCGCGCGTTCGTCTGAATATATTTGCATGCTCCACTTTTCTCGCGTTTTTATTCGCCGTCGGAAATTTGCGGTCCCCCGGCTGGTCGTCGTTGCGAGTTCTCGCCGGTGTAAATTCGCTCCGAAAACTTAACGCCACTTTGCGCGATTTTATTGTAAGATGCTTTTTGAATTATCCGGTATAAAAGAAGAGAAAATTTTATGTAAGCACGGGTTTTCTTCAAAAACGACTTTGCGATTTTTATTCGCGCATTAGATTAACAGGAAATTATTGCGATCTATATAATGTTGTAAACTAGCAATTATGCACACGTAAGATATTAAGATCGCATTTCGCGCGCGCACTACTCCGTGACGATACATCGCATGCATTTGTGAAATACCAGTTCGTTTTTCAACTAGTTCGCTCGTGTATCATTAGCTCGACAGATAGTTTCCATCGTTTCACGCAAATTTATATCAAAAGACTTCAATAATACAGTAATATTTTTAATTTTTCTATTAAAAAAACATAATTGCTCTCTATTTGCATATATATGTACATATATATAACGGCTTGATAACTCGCCGCGTCGTTGGAGCGGCACGTTCGCGTCTTAGTTAGCCGAGCTGGCGCGTGCTCGCGTCTGGTTTATTAAAAAGGAGAAACGTGATCGCACAGGAGAATTCCGCGCAAGACGTATCGCTGTCGGTTCAAACATTTGTTCGCGCAAGCATTTTATTACGCTTGTGTGTTAAGCGACGTAATCCGTGCGTGACACTTTGCAGAAAATTGTAATCGAAAACGAATCATGACTGGTCGCGTAGCTTTTGTAATTAATACACAGATTGAATCGAGTCTCTCTCTCTCTCTATGTGTATGTGTGCGATTTATTAATAAAGTGATTAACTTCGTTGTAAAGCAAATTTCACTACTCGGACAAGAATTTGCAGAAATTACTGTTACGACGTCAAAAAACGTTGTGTGTCACTTCTCGCAGCGGCGAGTAAAGTTGCTCGCTTCTCTTCAGACTCTTCTTGCCGGAGACGTAATCAAGTGAAAATTCTCTCAACACAAGCGTTGGATTTTCCCGCGCGGATTTCGCTCGGAAATTTCGAAAAGCTCCTTCCGCGTCCTTTATTTGTCAGTATAACGATGTTGAACGGGCCGTCGACCCGGTGCGCCATGTATTCAGTTAATGAAAACATTGTCCTGCCCACAGCACACACGGTCATCCGCGCGCACGCGGTTAGCTTGTCACACACGATCTCCGCCGCAACGCGGTGCAACCCGTGCACCCGCGTTTTGCGGGGCCCACGCATCAGAGCTGGTTGAAAAGCTCATGTTGCCCCCGGATATTTGCGTTCTGATAATTATTTTACTTTGTACACTTCTTTTTGTGTGATTATGTAACTAAAATCACACACGAGATCCAAATAAAGCCTCACAATGCGGGATATATTGGTGTACAAAATAATATTAGAGTAATTATTATACAAATTTATTTTGGTATCTGTGGTACCAGATTTTCAAAATTTAAACAAATATGTCGAATGCGAACTTCATCCGAACGGAGATAAATTCTATTACGTTGTTTTCAAAGAGAAAGGTCTTTATTTTTTGATTCAACAAATCTATCCAAGTATCTTTCGATTATTTTTTGAAGAAAATGTGCGAGATCTCACTTGCTCGTCTCAACAAATCAAACTAAATTAAGAGAGAATGTAAATGCATATATCTCGGAGCCATCGCGAGAGGTTAATAAATACAAACTGGGACTGAAACATCTCATTAATTATAAAAATAAGAGATTATTTTCAAAGATTAACGCGATCTTTTTTTTCATGTAACTGCGCATCGCAGTTCGTAACATATTGCGCTCTTTGATTCCCTTCGCTCGTTTCCCCAACTGTGTATACGTGTCAACCTGCCCATAACAAACGAAAGCAGAAACGGGACACAGGCTCGTTGTCGAATGTCGCGGCATTGTTTAGCGTCCCGCTGCAACGAGTTATGCAAGCATCGCGACGCCGAAGCGATGCAGCACCCATACAATGCGTATTTGCGCACAGACGCGCACATAAAGTCGTGCACGCATTCGGTAACCGGTAAATCATCAGAGCGATAAAACGAAAGAGTTAAAGCGCAGCGACGGAAAGAGTATCGGAATTCAATGCAACTCTCCTCGATTTTTTGAAAAAAGAAGTAAATAATTTTCACATACGATTAAATATTTCACAATAGAGAATAACAAGTATATCTCGACGATAAATAGAAACGCAAATAAACGACAGAAGAAGTCACGATTTTTTAAACATCGCAACATTAACTTTCCGTAAGAGTTAGACAGTCCGTTAGCTCTCCTCTCTCTCTCGAAAAGCGGCGCCGCTACTATCCGCGGAATGCATTCCGCATGGAAATGAAAGCCGTGCGTATCTTAACCATATGTTGTCCCGATGCAAAATGCAACACGCTGTTTTCGATCTCAAAGCGAACCCTGCGTAACCTCGGCGTGTCGCGAATATTATTGCGTCCATATTTTTCAACTGTCACGGCCGCGAGGTATGTGTAACTTTTGTTCGGCGTTTATCCCGATCTAACGACCTCACATGCCTCCCTCTATTCTCGGCGTGTTCTCGCGCTCACGCGCGCGAGCGCGCGAGTTTCTCTTCTCCGCGTGCTCATCGCTTCCAGTCGAGTTCTCAGCTCGGCTCAAAAGAGAGACACGACCAAAGCGCTGTCAAACACGCTTTTGCGCGACTACGACGCGGGTGACGAAGCAATCTCCGCGTCGACAAACGACCGTAATCATTGTCAAAAGAGTAATAGAGAGAGAGAGAGAGAGAGACGAGAATGTACAGAGACGCCGATAACGACGTCGTTACGTACGCGCAGGCGTGACGACTGATTAGGATCGCCCGTACGTTTCTTGCCCGCCGTTACTAATCGCGGGTCAACGATGTTACCCGTCGCGGTCTTTTACGCACCAAACGAAACAGCCGCGACGCGGAGACGCCGAGCAAAGTCTTCTTCTTCTTCTTCTTATTACAATGTTGCGCTCACGTTCCGCGTAAATCTTCTTGTAACTCTTCGTGTTTCTTACATGTTTAAATTCGTGCGAAAAAAATCGCGCTGTGATAAATGAAAGAATTTCGCGACGTTCTTTCCCCTCTCTCCCCTTCTCCCTCGCCGTCTTCGAGCGCGGAATTTAGATTTGGCGAGCGGGGGCGCATTAGAAAAGTAATGTGCGCGCGAAGGAGCAGGTAAACCGACGGGTTAAATATTAAAAGGCGCATGTGAATAAGCGCGATAGTGCTCGTATCTTGAGCGCTCGGCTGCCACCCGGTGCATACATATTCATGTCCCTTTGCTCTTGCCGCGCCCCGGTGGCACCTCGAGCACCTCTTTCGTCCAGGTTCCCCTCCTTCCTTCCTCCGCGACCCTCCGTCACCCACACACGTACCTAGTTATACGTAGCTATCGCGGCCAAGAAGACGATTGCCGGCCCCGGGTTTGCCGGATTCTATCGCCGTGAAAACACGTTTGAACGCCCCGGAAATTTATGTCGAATTCACAGAGGTGCTTTACGCTACTGAGTCACGTGCGCTCCCGTTTTCGCGTTCCCTCTTTCCAGATTCACACGCGGAAAAACAGAGACATCGATTATCGGAAGAGGCGCGGCAACAATAGCTAAGAAGCTTGATGTTCCCGGTAACGAGAGATTCAGCCAATTATAAAACTGCACAGATCCGCTTCTCTCAGAGATGTTTATCGTATCTCAACATTTGTTTTTACGAACGACGTTCCGTCGTTTTCGAACTTGTGTGTGTTTCCCTATACCTTTCCCGGGGATCTTGTACTGACGTATCGATCTTCGGGGCCCGTTAGCTCGTCTTCCGCGATGCGACCGCGCGAACCAGTTTGACGTTCATCGAGGCGGAAACTGATACAAAACGCGCCGGTTTGATAACGGGTTCTTCTCCGCGAGAGAGAGACAGAGAGAAAGAGCCCGAAAAAGAAACGCGATCGCAGATAAGTCGCGGCGAGTCTCCGGCTACTGTCGCATGCTCGGGATTAGATCGATAAGATCCACGCGACGATTAGTTAATTAGACGAACATCGAGCAGACTTTGCCTCTAACTGTACATGCTACGCGTCGCGCTTCGATCGTATCAATTATACGGCTAACGATTTCCTTCGCCGCGCCGATTTAAATGCGCGAGACAGGTAAAATCCGATCGATAATCGCGTGCCCGTGCGCGTGCTATCCACCGTGTTCATCTCGAATTTATCTAAATGTCAGGGAGATGTGTCATCCTGTAATCAGAAAGCGAATCTCGATAACATGGCCGCGCGCGTTATTACCGCTTCGTTAACGCGGTGTTTACGCGACCGAAAGTTAGACGCATTTGCAGTCGAAGAAAATTGCCGAAGCGGACGAAAAACTCCGACGTAGTTTCAACTTGCTCGCAGATTGAAATTGTTATCCTCGGTTGCGGTTTGAACTACTACTCGCGGGGGCAATATATCTGTACTTTAAAAAATATTCCGTTATATATTCGCACGTACACGTAGTTTTTCAGAAGATGGTACGGATGAAAGAGAGAAAGAGAGAGAGAGAAGAGATGCGTATAATTTTTCTAAAACATTTTTGTTTTACCTACAGTAGACGATATTGCATTTACGCTAACAATATTTCGTTATAAGATCTCCGTAACTCGAGAAGCGTTACTAATACAAGTTCACGGTTGCTTTGCTACGTTTTTGCGAGGAAAATAAAATGAAGTCTTGAAAATTACAAAACACACACACACACACAGCGCAAGATCTGCGCGTAAATAAATATAATAACGTTGAAGAACGATTTTGTGACCGATTTTTGTTTTTTTTGCAGCATTTAAACGTCACGGATCAAGTTTGATTCGGGAATCGAACAATTCTACAAAAATACAAGTTTCTATCTGTATATATATTTATTGCATTTTTTCAGTCGATTCTGTTTATCAAAAGACTGATAACGGTCCGACAAAACGGATTTCGCCCGCGCAATCATAACATTTGTACAGGCGGCGGATTAATAAACGATAAAAAAACGGGTTCACTAGAACAAAATAACATTTATAAATAAACACGCACGCGCTCTCGACAGTGTGTGTTGCGATATTTGATACATTGTATCGAAGTTTTTCCGAAATGCGCGCGCACGGAAGCCCTCTCTTCTTCCCCCTTTCGCCGGTGTTGTGTATTCAGCGAAATGTTCAAGCCCGGCGATATAGCGGGGGATATTTTTCTGACACACATTTCACGAGCGGATATCTTTTAAATGGAATGAAGACGTGCTGGGTTTTATGAACGCGTTACTGGAACGGGGAATAGAAAAGACATCCCGGGAATGAAAATCGCTTCGCGAAACGCGCTCGCGATGAAGCGGGAATGTCTGACAGCGATTATGTTACTCGCAATCTGTGCCGCGCGAGAGATGTGCTGAAGTTAGCCCGACACGATCAGAACGTACTCCTGGGGGGCGAGTGTGCTCGATATTCTGTTTTAGAGAGAAAGAGAAAGAGCTTTCAACAATTTCATTAGCGCCGCGTATCTCAGAATTCGTCTACACTTTTACGTGTGTTACACAAAAGAATGTCCTATTTTCCTAGTCTTTTGGCTTTCATCTTCGAAAGCGTTACACAAATTGAAGTGTCGGCGAAGAATCAGTTCGGTTCTTTTTGTTTTTTTGGTTTTTTGTTTTTGTTTTTGCGTCGAATCTGACGTTGAAAAAAATCTCGAGAGGCGCGCGTGCTGCAATGTGTTTGCTGTAGATTTTTCCTGACGTTTCCGCGAGTACGAAGTTTCACCGTAAAATAGCTCGGCTCCCGGCGAAGTTTATCGTTGACGACACGATTATTCGCACGCCGTTAATTTTTCCGTGTGTACATTAATTTTTGCGCGCGCGCGGTCTGTTTAGCGACAACGACGCTCGTTTTCCGCGCGCTCGCGTTCTTTCCTCGAGCAAAGTGGGATTACATTATCTTGATACACGTTTTTCGACGTGGCGTAATTAATACTCGGTGTACCAAGCACGCCCGGGTATAACATATCGCCACGTCGCGGCGGATATAACGTGCCGCGGTCGCCGCGTCGCCGGTTCTCGTGTGCTCAACTGTGTGTCGGAGGGGAAGAGAGCTTTCGTGAGCTTTGAAGAGTGTCATGAAACGAATGTAAAACCCGCTGAAAAGCTCGATAGCGATAACGAAGGCGGCGGGCGAAGCGGGGGCGCGAATCGAATCGCCGCAGATTACACGGCTCTGTAAAATGGAAACTTTTTTTTCAAGAGGTTTTCCTCATCATTAATTTTATACAACTTAACGGGGCGGGATTCGATCGCGAAACACACCCACGTTTGTTTCCATGCGCCACGCAACGAACGTTTAAAGTGGAAAACGCACAATTGCGAACTCGTAAATCGTACTTCGTTTATTTGTACACTGATTCGTTTTGTATAAAAAAATATCTATACGAGAGAGAGATTTCAATCTTATCGATGAATCTGTGCCGATTAATATCTCGAATATTTTAGATGTATTTTCCTATGTTATAAGATGTTATAAGATGTTATAAGATGTTTTCGTTTGTGTGTTAATTTTTTCACCCGCTTATCGCGAAAACAAAGTTGACAGCGTAAAAACGATCACACAAATTTGCAAAACAATATAAAAATACGCCACGTCGCGACGTCCGGTTAAGTGTATCGATCCCGCGACGTCTCGAATGCAAAACTGCAATTAATAATCTGATTTCCGTCACGTGTACGTCGCCGAAAAAGACAAAAAGAAGGTAACAGGAAATTATCAAATCCGCGATGCATTCGCGATTCTGGGAAATGATTGATCGTCGGTGTCGCGCGCGCCGCAGAATGCACTTGGCCGGCGCGGCGCAAAAAAAGCAGAGACTTGCATGCAAATTTTCCGGGCGAGCGAGGGTGATCGCGAAGTGCATGTAATTCCCCCGGAATTCCGATTAAAGCGACACATTTTGTCCCGCGCGGACGAAATTGGCCGGAGCGGTCAATTCGGCTCCCTCTTCCCGCGCGTGTCTTTTATTATAATTGCAGTTGGCACGAGATCGTCATTCGGCCGTGCAAACACGGCAAATAGACATGCGTAGAAGATTGCGGCCAGAAAACGGAATGCGGCTAAGTGCTGTGCGCGATCGTATATGTTTCGGTCAGACAAATGCTTGCAATTTCTCGCGAAATTGCAGCCTCGTAGATTTTTAAAGCAACTTGATACTGGCTATCTATTATTTTGCGCGCGCATTCAAAGTTTTAAGGTTTCTCGGTTTTAATTAAAAACTTATTTTCTCTACGTTCTACAGAATATACATTCTATTGTATTCTTCTATCTATAATGTAATTAATTATCAGAAACTTTTATCTTAGATAATTAAAATCAAAGTTATTTCGATAATTTGATAATTCGTCGTTATTTTGCGAATGTTATACGAATTTATATATAAATTGCATATTATGTAAATTGCAAAGCGCGCGTTCGAACAACGGAAAAGTTTGCATAAATACTTGTTATTTATAATTATCGAACGATAATTTCCTCGCGCGATGAACTGCAACGGCGACAAAGCGAGTGATTGATTGTTTTCGTTGATTATAAATTCGCGCGTTCCTCTGTCGAAAATGGTTCCGGTTGAAAACAACTCGCTAATTGTCCACAAAACGCCAGAGCGCGATATCACAATGTGAACGCGTTGAACAACGAATAATAACACCGAAGGATCGCGTCCAAATGGGCCGATTGCGTGCGCTTTGGAAGAAAATGTATTTCTGACGATAACAAGAAACAATATACGTATAGCTTGACGCTGCCATTATTAACCCTTCGCATTCCCATGCGACTGTACGGCGAGCACGATACGGCGAATGTCCGTGATGTTTTATTTTTTTTTTTTTTATTTTTTTTTTTTATGGCAAAAATGATAAATCTTGCTACGCACGACAGTGGCAATACTTCATCACTGTCCGTGCAAATGTGTAAATAAGGCTAACGTTGCAATTAAATTCTAATTAGAAATTTCCTCTAAGATCAATGTGTCCGCCTCTTTTGTTGTAAATGACTTTTATTTATATAAAAGCAACACGTTCTCACAGTTTGATTGAAAAATAAGCTATATTGGAAAATTTAATGACACATAGCTAAAAATAAATATCTTATAATTAAATATTTTAACAATATTCTCTCGATAATGAAAAAAATTATTGAACATTTCGATTACAAAGTGTGGACGTTATTGTATTTTCAATGGAACAAATTGGTTTTGAGGTAGATCTGTGTGGTAAAACAATTCGCACTTTCATTGAAGCACACAATATGCGCCTGGAAATACTGCTTTATACAATATTCTTTATGTCTCGTATTTTCATATTTTCGACTATATAAATGTTTTCAAGTATCTTACATATATATACATTGATAATCCCTTTTATTTTTTATGTGTGTCAAAATATATTCGCGAAAATTACGTATGTATATTTATGATAAATTTCTATTACACCGGCAAACTGTGTAGTTCGGTTTAACGTCAATAATATTGCATAAAATTAAAATTGAAATAATCATAGACATATTCACGCGCGTATAATATTTATATTCGGAATGAATTAAATTTATTTATTATTATTATGTGTGTGGTGTGCGGTAAAGAAGAATAATAATTGTTCTCGCATGTCTCTCATTATCTTTACGTTTGTTGGCACAAGGTATTGCATGATCATTAATACTAATGAATCGTCATTAGTAAATCTATATATTTCACGTTGCTTTTTTTTATAGATCGTTTTTTTTTAAGATCGGTTCAACAAAAATTATAAGAAAATTGATCGCTCCTCATTTACTTGCAAGAGAACTGTGCAAATTGATCGAGACTCTTCAAATTTAATTTACTCGATCGATGATAAAAACAAAAAAAAAAAAAAAAAAAAAAAAAAAAAA